>JADRCD010232372.1:19173-41321 GCA_019843815.1 Montemys delectorum
GGCAGAGGCAGAGGCAGAGGCAGAGGCAGAGGCAGAGGCAGAGGCAGGTGGATCTCTAAGTTCAAGGCCAGCCTGGTCTACAGAGCTAGTTCCAGGGCAGCCAGGGCTACACAGAGAAACCTTGTCTAGAAAACAACAACAAAAGCAAAAACCAAAAAATAAAACAAAAAATGAATTTACAAATTCATGTGGTATAAGATAAACATAGGAAATATGGCTTGCATTTTCTGTACAGTCACAGAGAATCATCCAAAATTAAGAAAACAGTTGCCGGGCGGTGGTGGCACACGCCTTTAATCCCAACACTCGGGGAGGCAGAGGCAGGTGGATAGAAATTGAGTTCGAGGCCAGCCTGGTCTACAGAGTGAGTTCCAGGACAGCCAGGGCTACACAGAGAAACCCTGACTCAAAAAACCAAACCAAACGAAAAACAAAACAAAGCAAAAACAAAAATAAACAACAACAACAACAACAACAAAAAACCCAGTTACACTCGCTGTGGAATTAAAGAAGAACTAAACCCAGAGACATAATTTAACAGAAGAAGCATAGAACTTACAAAACTATAAAGCTTTGGGAAGAAATACCTAAAGAGGTGGAAAATACCATCTGTTCATGGGCTGGAAGACACATTACAGAGGTTAAAATGACAGCATTTCCCAAACCCGTGACCTAGTGTTTCTAAGCTGAGTTTCTCATCTTTTAGCAAACAGGCAGTGAGAGGAGTTCAGCTCGTGAGTGTGGACATGCAAGATGCCTATGTGAAGCATTTAACCGAGCTGGCCCCTAGAGCCAGCCTGGGGTGGGGTGGTCAGGACACGCAAGCAAGCATTAGGGTCCCATGCCCTCCCGGGTCCCCCAGGGGAAGGCAGGCCCGATGGAACTTGAGTTTGCAGATTGGGTTTGGCAGAGCTCCATGGGCTGATAATAAATGAACAGGAAAGGAGAGTCCATTACATAGGAATGTCTAGGGAGGGGGTGGGAAAGGAGTCAGCTTCCATTCCAGCACCAGCCGGCTCTGCAGCCTTGATTGATGTGCCTTACACCACGGCAGCCTCTGGGCCTGGTGGAAGGACGCCCCTAGCTCACCCCTCCTGGAGCAGGGCCAGCAGCCAGATGTTCCCAGCCTTTGGGGGAACTAAGGTGGGGGGGAGGGCAGGCCAGCAGCATGCCAAAGGGCAGCTGCCCAGATGCTGCTGGGCTTGTCTGTCTTTTCTACAACTGGACTCAGGGAGCTTTGGTGCTGTGTCTGGCTTGGGTCAGCTGCTGTGTCTTCTTGGGGATGGTAGTCCTTCACTCACCCTGTCCTGGTCAAGGTGCACAGCTGCCCAGGAAAGAGCTCTCAGCACCAGAGAGGAGCATCTGACGGCCCCACATCCCTGTGTTGTTCTGGCCAGAGCCACAGAGCTCTGATCAAGGGCTGACACAGCTGAGGCCCCTGGATTTGTTAGTTGGAGGATGAATTTCCAGGCAGATTCCTCCAGGATGTTCAGAGAAGGTTCTACCAGGAGATACCAAGGGAGACCCAAAGTGAACTCATCTCAAGCATAGTGATCCATCTCTGGGCTTTTCTGTGTTTTTAGTATTAAATGAGTAATAACTGTAAGAAAACATATTGTATACACACACACACACACACACACACACACACACACACACACACAGAGAGAGAGAGAGAGAGAGAGAGAGACAGAAAAAGAGACAGAGAGAGACAGAGAGAGACAGAGAGAGAGAGAGAGAGAGCACTAAGTATCACCCTGAGATATTACATACTACTGAGGCTAACGCACAGCAGTAAGACACTTGCCTAGCATTTTTGAAGCCTCAGTTTCCAGTAAACTAAACTAAAAGCAAACTAAAAGCAAATTTCAGGGCCGGGGATGTGGCTTAGCAGACACAGTGATTGTCTAGAATTTTCAAAGTCCTCAACACCACATAAACCAGATGTAATGGCCCATATCTGTAACCACAGCATTTGGGAGACAGGAAAACTCGTGTCATCCTTAGCTACCTAGTAAGTTCAAGGTCAAAATGCACTGTGTAAAATAATGTACTGCTATCGTGCCAGTACAAATCCTTATATTCAGGTTCATGCATGTAATATTTAGATGTGCATTAAAAACAACAACAACAACAAGTTACTTGTACTTGCTCATGGATTGTGTCACCTTTGACCAAGCTGTGGAAGGGTGTGACCCCAGTAGACACTACAGAAGTTTAAGCACTACAGTGACGTGGGCTGTCCTGTGAACGAACCTTTAGACTTGAACACAGGCACCGCATGTGCATGGCAGCGCTTGAGCTCTGGGGTGCAGAAGCCAGGCTGGAGGCTAGCTGCTCGGGACAGCAAGGGTCAGTGGGAGCGGCTGTTGGATGGTGGGTTCTGGTATGCTAGAGATCCAGACTGGAACGTGTGGCGGTTAGCATCTGGAGACTGGAACGTATGGCAGTCAGCATCAGAAGCCTGAAGGTTGCCGTGCTTGGGGGTCTTGGGGGTCTTAGTGGTCTCTGTTCCCTGTCAGAGGTAGTGTCGGAGCCCTGAGTGAGTGAGGAAGCTGAGACTTGGGATGCACAGAAAGCCCCACAGCTTCCGTCCTTGGCATCTCCCCAACCACAGGGGCAAGTCACTCTGGGTGCCGTGCTCAGTTCTCATGTTTGTGTTTTTAGAAAAAAAAACGTGCTAATAAATAGTGGATGTTTTACAATAAAAAAAAAACAAAACAAAAACAACAACAACAACAAAACAAAACTGGGTTCATCGTTGCTGCCCATCCTTGTGAACTTCCTGTCTGCTTCACAGTATGCTTTGAACTTCTGCGGGTGTAAGGAGATGCAAATCTGCACTGCTCTGTTCAGGGGGCTTTCAGTGTGTGCGTCTGTGAGTCAGTGCCTTCAAAACCATCTAGACAGGCAGCATGGCTTTGAGCATGCATCTTTGAACATAGCCGTATTGCTTTTTGTTTGTTTGTTTGTTTTGTTTTCCGAGACAGGGTTTCTCTGTATAGCCCTGGCTGTCCTGGAACTCACTCTGTAGACCAGGCTGGCCTCGAACTCAGAAATCCGCCAGCCTCTGCCTCCCAAGTGCTGGGATTAAAGGCGTGTGCCACCACCACCCGGCGGCTTTTTTTTTTTAATATAGGCATTTTTTAAGATTTATTTTATCTATGTGTATGAGTACACTGTAGCTGTATAGATGTCCGTGAGCCATCATGTGTGTGGCTGCTGGGAATTGTACTCAGGACCTCTGCCAGGCATGCTCACTCAGGCGTAATTCACTGTAGCTGTCTTCAGACTCACCAGAAGAGGGCGTCAGATCTCATTACGGATGGTTGTGAGCCACCATGTGGTTGCTGGTATCTCAACTCAGGACCTTCGGAAGAGCAGTCAGTGCTCTTACCCACTGAGCCATCTCGCCAGCCCCCTGCATTGCTTCTTAATGGTAAATTCTGCGAGGCAAAACTGCGGAACCAGCTGAGCTTACAAGTGTAGCCTTCCAGCCTCAGCTCTGGGGCTTTGTGGTTCAATACCTACCATGTTCTAATTCCAGCTCTGGAGGAATGTGGCTGGTGGCTAAGGTGAGCAAAAACCTACCTGGGGCTGGGGGAGGCCCAGAAACACATGCCTCCCACTGGTCTCCAGGAACCCACAGATGGGAGAAGTCCTGGGGGACTTAAAGACACCATGAGTCATTTTGGTTTACACTTTCCCAGATGGGACCGGGGTGGGTGGGTGGGGGAGCTAGCTGACATCACTGTTCTCTTTGGTTCTTGCGGTCTGAGTGATGGGGTTTTCTTGACAATCTGGCCTGGTCTTCGGGGACTCTATAAACACTCGGGACTCTGGTGGGCACAAGGCAAAAAAAAAAAAAAAAAAAAAAAAAAAAAATGCTCCTATCACAAATGAACGTTAGGTACAGGCTTGTGCAGATCCCTGCCATAGACCCAGGAAGACCTGGCCAAGGTGAGAACAACCCAGCTTAGCTCAGGAGTGAGTGACTAAGGAAGACCTGGATGCCCCTCTTAGGGGACATGAATGTGTAACAAAGCAAGCTGAGCTGTGCCCCTTAGAGGAGCTTAGAGGTGGGACTTGGACTAGGGGGATGATGGTTCAAGCCTCCTTGGAACTCAAACATCTTAAGAACTGTGCAGAACCAGGACCTTAGTGATGACATTTGCCCACACACATTCTCCTTTATTAGCACACAAATCAGTCATTGTCAGCAACACACACACACACACACACACACACACACACTCGAGGATTTCCATTGCCTCATTGCACACGTCACTATACTCACATACACAATAAGAACGCCACTTTGAGTAGCACATTCCGTGATTTATGGTACCTTTGCTGAGTACCACCCGAGCGCCAGTCCTTCCTTAGGCTTTGTTTGCCCCTCCCACTGTTAGCTCTAGCACACACAAAGGGGGTGACCTCACTTGACGAAGGTCACAGAGGTGTGGGACAAGGGAGCCCCACCCTACAGACACACTGCCTCGAGTCCACGCAGACACACCCCACCCCCTCCGTCTCTTTACTTGCCTCTTTCCGGTCCAGTCCAGGCTGAGGGCTGGCCACCCCCACACCACCCCGCCAACCCCCCAGCCCCACCCCCAGGCCTCACCCAGCCCTTGGTACACAGCTGAACAGACCTGGCTTGTCCACATCCAGGCAGCTGGAGACACAGTAAATCCAGGCTATAAACCACCTTCTTAGTTTCTTGTGTAGACACAAAGTTTACAGGCTTTTCTTTTTTCTCCTTCCCCAGTTCTGAACTTCGGTAGAAGGAGGCAGAGGCCACCACCTCAGGCTACTGAGTTTTTTTTCTCCTTGATTCTCTCTCCCCTGTCCTCTTTTGCCCTCTCCAGGACCTTCTGTGTGCGTGGCACTAGGCTTGGCACTATGCTATGGATGGGAACCCAGTCTCCTGACCCCAGAAACCTAGCATCTCACCCAATCCTAAGAGACACAGAAGGAAGACTTTGTTCAAGGTCACACAGGGACTGAGTGACAGAGCCAGACAAAACAGGGAAAACTCCCTCTGCCCAGGTCAGTGCTCTATGGGGGGTGGGGGTGGGGGGGCTCAGCCCAAGAACCAGTGAACCAAAGTGCCATATACTCCGTCCAGATTCAAGGCTGAGCTACTGAAGGCTGAGTTCAAAGCCGTCCTGTTAAACCACAGCTCCAAAGCCTCAGACACATTCCACACGTTTTCTTACTCATTTTCCCCCAAAACTCAACAAGCTGGTGTTACATAGTTATTCTCTTCTGCTGTGTTGTAGCTACAGAAGGTTCACAGCCAGCCACTGAGACTTGAGTCTGTTCTCCTAAACCTAAATTCTCCTTCTAAGCTGGACTGCCCTAGTTTGAGGAGGGCTTTGGCAAGTAGCTGGGAATGAACAGGACTTAAAGACGATGGGACGAGAGGAGAACATTCTGGATTGTGGACATTGTTTGAGCAGATATAGAGACATAGAAAAATGCCTGGGGAATTCTGGAACCAGTTGGGACAGGGCAACCCAGATGAGCTCTTGGCACCCCCCAAATCCCAGTCTTCTCAAAAAGAGGTTCCAGAAAGTCAGTCTAGTTCCATGTCCCCAGGTCTGGGAGCTTATTAGATTCTGCCAGTGGTGGCCTCAGAGGCTCTGTGCTGGGCAAAGGTCTCTTTGGCATCATAAACCAGCTCACATGGAAGGAGGAGCCATGACAGTTCCTGTGACTGGGCCAGCCTCAGAGAAGGACACTGCCAGGGATGGGCTAATGTACCAGACTCAAGGTCCCTGACACACATCAGCATCAAGGGCTTTGGCATGTGTGGTGGTGGCTGTGCAGTGATCCAGGCCTGCAGAGGTGAGTTTAGGCAAGATGGCTCTTGCCCTCGGTAGGCTGAGGGGATTGTGGGCTGGAAAATGGGATGGGAGGAAGGAAATCCCTCCGTTACCAGTTGTCTTTGTAGGGTGGACCCAGGGAGTCCAGTACTATGATATGCTCACTTAAATCCCCAAAGCAGAGGCCAACTCCAGGAAGCACTAGATGATTCAGGCAGAAGTTCTTCCTTGACGAGTCCAGTCCATGAGTGCCTGCTCCAGCAAGCCTTCTTCCATACCTGTTCTCCTTCCACACAAGCATAGGCCACCTTGACATCCCTTCCACAGTTGGGTTTCTTTTTGCTTTGGGTTTTTTGAGACAGGGTTTCCCTATGTAGCCCTGGCTGTCCTGGAACTCACTCTGTAGACCAGGCTGGCCTCGAACTCAGAAATCCGCCTGCCTCTGCCTCCTGGGTGCTGGGATTAAAGGTGTGCAACACCATCACCTAGCTTTACAGCTGGGCTTCTTATGCCACAGTTTCTGACTCCACCCTGAGCTGTGGTGTGCTTGGATTGATTTTGTGTCCCTTGTGGTTCTGAGAAGGCAGATGTGTCTGTCGTGTTCCCTGAGAGTAGCCTCAGGCTTCGGAGTGAAGAATCCAAGAAATACTTGATGAACAAATGGCTATGTTGGTACTTATATGGATGTAGGTGGATGGATGGATGGATGGATGGATGGATGAGCAGGAAGCTGACAGTGTAGGTGGACAATGGCTGGTTAGGTAACAGACACACAATGGGTGCTGGGAAGGTGGGTGGGGAAATGTGATGATAACAGAAAGTTATATGAGAGAAACTCAAGGGCATTAGACTAGCAGCCTGCTAGTAAGCATGAGACTCTAAACTACAAGGGTCAAGTGTTTCTTTATTGTATTGCTGAAATAAAGCACAGATAAGAAAAGACGTTTTATCATTATCAGAAGGGCCAATTCTAGACCTTATCTCCTATATGCCCTGAGAAGTAAAGTAGATGTCACAGAGCAAATTTGGTGACCCAAATGCTTCCCTCCTCACCACCTGCAAAAAGACCTCCAAGAACAGGGTCAAGGTTCTAGGTTCAGCCGGTCTCTTCTGAGCTTCTGGGTGACCTGGGACAAGCTATTGGAATTCTGCTTTTCCATTGAAAGAAAAGCTTGGGACTCTACCAGGGCCCAGAGTCTAGCATTTTCTTTGTTTCTTCTACAAGGCCTGCCATTCGGGGTTTGACAGACCTGTTTCAGTTGCCTTTCCCATCCCTTTCACAGAGATCAGGTGAGGCTGGCAAGGCGGATCCAAGCCCTGGTTTGGAGTGAGGTCTAGGGTGGGAGGACTAGCCTTAGTCTCTCTCTCTCTGGAGCCTGCCCCATCACCTCCCATATGGCCACCTGAGGAGCCCCCTGCACTCTGTGTTGGATTTCTGGCTCCACACAGCATCCTTAGAACATGCTCACTGCCCTGGACTCCTGAAGCCCTCTAGCCCCTGATGCTAGGAGGATGCCCTCCCAGCTAAGATAGAGGAAAGGCTCCCATTGTAGGTAAGGAACAGGTCTCCGTGGTTGCTGTAGAAACAAGTAGGTCTTAAGATGTGTATAACCCCCAATACAGAAGTCCCCGTGGAGTCTGAACGGTAGAAGGAGATCTTTATGCTGACCATGTTGGGGCTGGGGTACCACATGACAGCTGTGCTAGACTGGGGTGCAGGCAGAGAGAGAAGGAGAGGTAGGGTGACACTTATAAGGCCATAAAGCCAGGCTGACCTCTGGACTTTATCCTCTATAAAGGAGAGAATGATGTTTCTATAAAAAGCTTTCATGCGCTTCTGACATTAACAAATTCCTGTTGCATAACCACTGTAAAGGGGGGGAAACGGAATTGTACGAGTGACTGCGTGAAGGTAAATCGTAGGTAGTCGTAAGAAATGATCACAAAAGCACACGTCAAACACAAATATGCGACTGCTTATAAAATGGAGGGGCCGGAGCTCAGTAATACCGTGCTTGCCTAGCAGAGGCAATGTGCAAGTGTGTTGATATTACTTATAGTCTTTTGCTTCCTTCCACAAATGGTCCTGCCATGGACATCTGCTGGTGAAACCATCTCTGAGCAGATGGGCAGGTACAAATGCCAGATAGCTTCTGAGAACTGTGGTTGCAGACTAGGAGGCGGCGAGTATGTGGACTTCAGTAGATCCCAACAGATTGTCATCTGCATGGTCTAGTTAAGGGCTGCGGATACCTCTGGCGGGGTGTGTGTGAGTTATGAGCCATAGAGTCTCAGCGGGTCAAAGGATCTTCAAGTGACTTTATTCCAAGTCCCCATGATCCCTTTCCAAGTCCTGAGATGTGGTGGTGCCGCCTGGAGCAGCAAGACACTGGAGCCCAGGGGATAGAGTTCCTCTGCTGTTGGAGAAGTCCCCGCCCCTGGGCTATTCGAGGACCCACATCATCCAGGGGGAGAGGACAGACTGCCAGCAGCTGCGAGGGGCTGAGTTCAGCCAAAGCCCACACGAAGGGCTGCCAGAAGTTCCTTCTTTTCATTTTTCCGAGTCTTGCGCTTTGGGCTGGGTCACAGTGTCATCCTCATGTTTCCTATTACTCTTCAAGGCTCCCTTCAAAGCACCAGCCGCACAGGCCCTTTGATGTCTGGGCTGAGCCTGCCTCCGCCTGGGGGAGCCACATCTTGCTGAGGATCAAGAGGGGTACTGCAGCTCTCGAGATGGTCTCCGGGGCCTTTCCCCCATCTCTTCTCCAGGATCCCCTCCAGCTGAAGCTAGCTATATGGGTTCCTGACTAAGCTGAATGGAGGGAGCCTGGCATGAGAAGCCGAGGACCAGTAAGGGCAAAGGGCTTCGCCAGGCCCCGGTTTGAATGGGAAGAGCACCAGGCTGCCAACATCGTATGAGCCTGGCAGCTTTTGTTACCTTCGATCTCTCAGTTTCCGTACCTCACTTCCTGGAACTCTCAACACTGGTGCCCTGTAGCTAGGGGCAGTGGCTATCTGTAGGTGTCTAGGTCACCCTTCCTACGTCCAAGCCCTAAGCTTTGTCTCTTGTAAATAGCTAGGAGGTTTGGGGAAAACAGCTAACCCAGTAGACCTTTTTTTGTTTGTTTGTTTAAAGACAATGATCATTTCCCACTTTGCCACTTAGAACTTTTCTGTGATATAGGGAGACGATATGGGGCAAACTGCACGCATGCCTGGTGTGTGAAGAGACTCAAAAAGGACAGCTTGTGACCACTGATGGTGACAAAGGTGTGGTGAGGGGATTTCCGAGAAGACATTCGGCTAACTGCCCCCTGACTGGCCCATCATGGTCTGAAGACTCACTGGGGCCTCCCCAGCAAAAGGAGAATGAGCTCCTTCGTTGCCCCTACCCCCCAACCTCCTGCCGTTAATTCCACAGCTCTCTGCTCAGAGCCCCAGGCTTGGAGGGGGTCGGGGAAGAGAAGGAGAAGGTGCCAGGCAGGGGTGTGTATGTGTGTGTGTGGGGGGTGGGCAGGCTCTGTCTGGGCCGGAAGGGGCCTGGTAGGTGGGGGCAGCATCTGGAAGGCCTGCAGCCAGGACTCTTGGAGGCAGCCAGAGTAGAAAGGGGGTGGGGTGGGGTGGTTTCCTGGCAAAGCTGAAAAGGTTTGGATTTGACTTGGAAACACAGTGAGAAGTGCCTGGCAGAAACAGTCTCTGAAGTCAAGCTGGCCGGGGAGGCTGTTTTGTATAAAGGGGCTCCAGGGACTTGCTGATGGAGAGTGGGTTGGAACCTCGCCCCCTGCAATCATAGAGTGCAGACTCTGGCACTTCCTGCAGGCCTCCCAGACCTATAGACTGAGTGGTCCCTGGAACCGGAGGACCAAGGTCCCTGCCGCCCAGAGGAGAAAAAGAAGCACCTTTATTCAGACCAAGCACGGGCCTGGGTGTGTTGGGCTCCAGCACTCAGTTTGTCTTCTCCTTGTTTAGCCTGCGACGTTACTTATATAACATTTCCCCTTAGATTGAGTCACTTGAAGCACCTTGAAGACACTTACTTCAAAAGAAACTTTATATTGCTGCTATAAATGGAAGACTATTCCAGTACATAGCAACTATGTAGGTAAAATACAATTAAAAACAGAGCAATGTTCTTAAATGTTCCTCAGTACCTTAAATGTTGCTCTTCAATCTGATTTAAAACAGGGAAATCAATACATGTGAGGGCTGTGGAAAACTAAGAATCTTCTCCATTATACCCCACGGTAAAATGCAAGATATGTAGTTAAATTTGAATACTAGAACATGATTGATTTCCATTAGTCATGCAAAGAGAAGCCTCCAGAGATGGTGAGCTCTACTGCTGGAGACAAGACTCCATCACTGATGAACAGTAATTAATTATCCTTGTTGGTGGTGCTGGAGATCAAACTCTACCTGGGCCTCTTGCCTTCTAAGCAAGCATTCTATTGCCGAACTACGCTCCAAACTCAACAACAAATAATTCTGTTGTATAAGTACATCCCAGATAATGGATAATCATACTTACACTGGAAAAAAAAAAAGTTATCTCAGTTCAGACTTGATGAGGCAGCTGCATTTTTTATTTGCTACATCTGGCAACCTCAATGAATGGAATAAAATATTAAAAATTATTTTTTAGATCTACTCATTTTATGTGCATGCGTCTTCTGCTTGCACGTATGTATGTGTGCCATGTGTGTGCCCTGATGCCTTTAGAAGTCGGAAGAGGGTGTTAGATCTCCTGGATCTGGAGTTGTAGGTGGCTGTGAGCCACCATGTGGGAATCAAACCAGGGTCCTCTGGAAGAGCAATGAGTACTTTTAAACCGCTGAACTGTCTCTCCAGACCCAACAATAAAGTTTTTAAAGGAACAACTTTCTCATGGCTAAGAATTTAGATGCTACATGTGGTGTTTCTAGGTCATGAAAATTTATTTTGAGAAAGCCTGTTCTGATTCAAGGTTGCATTAGACCACCGTATGCAGCTGTGAGGAATTAAGGTAGGAAGAAGATTTCAGCCAGCTAGGGGAGTGTCTGAAAGGTGAGGGGTGGGGGGACAAGGGGACACTGGGGCTGGCCCTGGAGGTCAGTGAAGTCTCCAGGAAGATAGCTTGACCCAGCTTTCGGAGGACACAGAGGGCTTGTCTATTTGTCCTCAAACACAGCCTTTCTTTCTTTTCTTTTCTTTTTTTTTTTTTTTTTTTGAGTTTTTTCGAGACAGGGTTTCTCCTTTGTAGCCCAGGCTGTCCTGGAACTCACTCTGTAGACCAGGCTGGCCTCGAACTCAGAAATCCACCTGCCTCTGCCTCCCAAGTGCTGGGATTAAAGACTTGCGCCACCGCCTCGTGGCTACACCTAGCCTTTCAAGACTGAAAAGACCTTTTGAGGCTGAGTCCTTGACCATCTCCACCCACCCCTGTGCACACGCCTCTCTGGGGTTAGGGACTTGTCTCCAGTGATGGGGTTCACCATCTCTGGAGGCTTGCTTCTCTTGTCATGGGTGTCTTCACTGTGTGAACACTCTTCTTAGACCGCACAGACATTACTGTAGACTTACTGAGCGTCGTACTCCCTCGGCCCAAGGACTACTCCTAGCCACCAGCCTCCATGCTGGAGGCCTTCTGGGGTCTGAGGAGACTCTGTTCTTTGAGCTATCCTTACAGATGGGTCTTGGGATGGGGGCTGGGGTGCTGCCTGAAGCAGTTCTGCAGTATATGATGAGACAGGCAAGGGGGGAAGTGAGTGTGCTTCTAGATTGAAGAAGCCATGCCAGGGAGGGAGGCACGGATGCGCAGTCTGTGGCAAGTGCAGGCAGAGCCATAGAGGCCTGCATTCAGTGCTTCCTCCTGGCTCTGGCTTCTCCTTTTTCTTAATGTTCTCCTAGTGTCCTGGCTGATCTCTCCGCGTGTCGGTTCTGACTGGTTAGAGCCGCCTGGAGTTTCGGAGTAGGAAAGATTCCTAGGCAGTGTGTGAGTTCAGGGAGAAAACAGGTAGGGTAGACAGTGAATGGTGACTGGGGGCTAAATGGGTGCCAGGAGGGAAAGGGAGGGGCTTCCAGCTTCGGCAGGACAGGGGAGTTTGTTCATCAAGGCGGGACGGCGGCGTGGCTCTGCTGCTTCTGGCCCTGCCTTCTGCCAGCCTGAAGACCATGACCACCGTGCGCCACTCAGACAGCTAGCTGGAAGACAGAGGCCCTCTGTGGAGTCCTGTGCACAGGCCGAGACTTGTGGGCTGCAGCAGAGGGTTGGCTGCCAGGGCTGGAGGAGCGGGGACAGAAAGATGTTTATCATGGCTCAGAGCTGGGCCTAACTGCCATATAAAGGGGGTGGGGGTGGGACTTTCTCCTCATCCTTGTGTCTTGTGGCTAGGAGCCTGGGCAAGGGGAGCTGAGACTCCATATCCAAGAGAGGGTGGTATTGAACCTCTAAATTGCCTGGAATCCCTAAAGGCTAGCCAGCCCCTCCCCGACCAGTGGATTGTCTTTTCTGACAGATGGCCTTTTTACTCCCCAGATACCCTGACCCTGCTTCTGCTGTGACCTTTGCTAAAAGAACCTCACCCCCCAAGCATGAATTTTCCTAACTATGAGGAAGAATTAGACAGATGGTCAGTAGAGACCATATTGGTCTCATATTTACAGACTCCAAGCTCACCATAAACACTACCATTGTGCTCTTACAATGTCAGGGTACCTTTTTATTTTGACCTTCTAATCGACACCACAATTGCATGTCTTTATAAGGTAAAGGACGATATTTCAGTGGGTGGATACGATCAGACACAGTAATTAGCTTACCCATGTCACGCACGCGCTTATCCCTGCCTTGTGTAAGGCGCATTCACAAGCCTCTCTTCCAGTTATGGAGGAGTTGGAAGTTCTTTGCTATCAGCAACCCTATCCCCTGAGCGTGTCCCTAGAGATTTGTCCAACTGATGCCCCAGCAACTTGGGGAGGGGAGCCCGGCAGGCTCAGCCATCAAGTGATAGCATGAGCACTCAAAGAAAAAGGTACCGTTCAGTTCCTAGCTGCCTCATCTCTGTCCATGGCACCTGAAGTCTTCAAGGGACATCAGTGCATTCCTGGAAACTATAGAGGAAAGTTGGGGGCCTAGAGGACACACTGAGAAGGGGGTAGGCAGAGCAGGCAGCATATTTTGATTGCCTCCTCTCCGTGTAGATTTTGATGGAAGATACTTGCGTCTAAAAATGTTGCTGGACCTTTGCTGCTGCTAGACTTCTCGTAGGAGCCAAAAAGAACCCTCTGGTGAGTCATGCCAGCTCGGGGTCCAGTGCCTTCATCCGAGATTAAGCAAGCGCATCTTGAGGCTCATGGGAGAGCTTAGACATTTGTAGACATTTAGTATGTTTGGATTGGGGTGGAAGTTGAAAAACTGAAGAAGAAGAAGAAGAAGAAGAAGAAGAAGAAGAAGAAGAAGAAGAGGAGGAGGAGGAGGAGGAGGAGGAGGAGGAGGAGGAGGAGGAGGAAGAAGAAGAAGAAGAAAAAGACAAACTCCAAAAATGTCAGAATCACAAAGTGTTAAGGCTGGAAAGGTCTCTAGACACCATCTGCCTCATCCCCCTCCCCCCTCCTGACTTTTAATGAAGAAAAACTGAGACCCAGAAAAGGGAAAGAATTTGGCCCCGGTCATTTAGCATCAAGGACAGTGGCAAAAACGAGGTGAGTCTGCGCTTCGCTGACAGTTTCTACACAGTCTACTCGCTGGGGAGGCATGGTGGAGGGGGCTGGGGAAGGGGTGAGAACCTTGGGACAGGCAGACAGAGGTATGTGGGGCCCAGCTGCCTGCTGATAAGAGACCCCCAGTACCATTCCAGAGGGATGTTTAATCAAGATGTATTTTCCCTGCTGCAGACACTATTTTCTTTCTTATGTAGACTGTGCCGGCCTTCGAGATAAGGCGCCTAGACATGTTCGCACTGAGGCAGCCAAAACATGAGGCAGGAGGCAAAAAATTCCCTTCTTAATCCCCCCCCCCCAACCCCACTGGCCTCTTCCGGCCTTCCAGTAAGTCAGTCCAAAGGAGCCAGGAAGGTATGTGGCCCAGCAAAAGTCAAAGGGGACACGTAGAGAGCCCCCCCCCCCCAAGAAAGAGGGCTAGGCCACGGGCTCCCTGTAACTATAGAAAGCAGGGGATGAAGGGAGAGCACACCATTTACAACCTTGCCCCCACAGCCTTCTCCTTCATGCTATCCTCTCTGTAAACGGAATGCAGAATATTCTCTGGTTTAATCTGGAGGTGATTAGTGATCCCCTAACCACAGCCTCCACTTCCTGACCCCCACTTCTGCCCTCCTAATCCAAGGCTCCTTGGGGACTTTTTGAAGAGGAGGAGGTTACCCAGCCAGTTCCCATCTAAAACAACGTCTCAAACGTTAAGAGCTCCTGCCAGAGACATCTGGGGTCCCGACCCAGCCAATCTCCCCATCACCCGGAATCAGTCCCTTGCCTCTCTAGGCTTCAGTTCTCTCTGCCTACCAAGGAGGTCAGACACAGAGAACCTGGCCTTGAAACCCCTCCTTCTGCTTTTGTAGAAGACAATGTTTTATTTTGGACTTCCTGGGCACTGGCAAGCTGGCTTTGTGGCCCCACATATCAGTACACCACGCTGATCTGTCAGGAAGTCACCCCACCCCTCCATACATCTGGATGGAATTTACCTCCAAAGCAACTCCGTTGCTGTGATGTGATCAGGACAGCTCATGTGTCAGAGGGGGCCCTGGTGTGGGCTGTACTGCAGGGGCGAGGACTCCTGGCTCCTCTCACAGCTCTGGGTCTTTCTTGAGGTCTCTGGGGGAGATAAGGCCTGGATAGCAGAGTTCTATTGAGCAGGGGACAGAGACACAGTAAAGCTCATTACTTCCTGTACTGGTTCAAATACCCCACTCTGAAACCAGGTAAGGGTGTAGAAATTGGAGAGAAACAGACATTGATTCATGAATGGTACCCATGAAACCAGTGCAAAAGGGACTCTCCTTATCTCCATTTACATTCTGAATCCTGCTAGGGGATCAAGATGGCTAAGCTGGTGCTTGCAAAACTGTGACAGTTAGGACTTAAGGACCTCGGGTGATGTCCTAAGAGCCCTTCTTTGGGAAATCAAGGCAACTCCTGTTGTTTTTCTGAGTCTTTTGCCAAGTTGGCTAGTGGAACCTGTGGGCTCTGGAGCTTCCTGTTGCTCAGTCACTGCTTGAGAACCTTTTTCTGAGCCTGTGGCTCAGCCTGCCTTTTTTGTCTCTTTTCTCCACCTCTACCAACACACCCTACGGGACCTGAGCTCAAGTGTTCTGGGCACAGAGCACCATGCAAATCAGGTGCCCCATGATGTTTGACATCACAATCATGACCTCCTAGTGAGGGGCCACCAGGTTGTCTAAGGAAAGATGAAGTAGCTTGGATAAGAAAGGAGGGAAGATGCTCACCAGTAGGTGTCTCGCCTGTGAAGATCGGCCCTCTTGGCATTAGGCCACAGGCATGAGTTCCACGTGGGCTTCCCTGACTTCACTCTGTCCGTGGTCCCTGAAGACGTTTCCCGAGACCAGTGGAGTGGAGAGCTAAGTTCAGAGCAAAGCCCTGCTGCCTTAGAGAAAGAAAAATCCACACCTTCCTCCCTGAGGGGCTCGCAATTCAGAGGAGCCGGAGACAGTGGGCCCTCAAGTCAGTTGATGTATTAGTGAAAAGAAACTGTTGAAGCTGGTGGCCATGCTTGTATACCTGCCCGGAAAGGGACAAGCTGGGGCCGGTTGGCTCACAGCTTAGTCTCCTCCCAGCTTCAGAAGATTGTCAAGAAAGGGACTGGGCTCACAGAACACTTTCCACAGCGCCAGCAGTCGGTGCTCTGCTCGTGGCAGGATTATTATTATTGTACGAAACGACTATAATCAAGACAATTGCTCCTCACCTAGAAAACGTCCTAATGCAGAACACAGCCCAGAACTCACAAGAAGCCGCTTTCAAAACGTCTCTGAACATCACCAACAGAGTTCTATAACAGAGTGCCTGTGTCCAGAGCTCAGGGACCCCTGTCACCAGAAAGCTGTCAATAGAAGTGGGAGGGGACAGTGGAATGCTTGGCTTCTGGGAGATCAAAGGGACACCCAACTTGGGGTAGAAGGTCTGAGTGGGGAGAAAGAGGAAACTGAGATGGGATCTTAAATGCACCTCCCTCAGTATAGCCATTCATCTGGGGTGAAGGGAGCTGCTGCCTATGAACCGTTGGGGTGTAGGAGTGGAAGGGGTTCTTCAGCAGGCTGACTCTGAGATGGATGGAGGTTACCTTGAGGGCCACCCAAGGACCAAGAGACCAGTTAGGGCCTGTTGAAACCCAGGCAGTATTTAATGTCAGGATCTAGGCACAGCATGAAATTCCAGAAAAGGAAATCACCATGTAGTTGAACGTCCCCTCACATCCTCTATCACATGATCTTTGTCACTCAGAGAGATGTTTCTATCTACTTCATTCATGGGGCAGTGGGGGGACATGTTCTTAGAGGGAGTCTTGCAGGTCACTGATGGCAGGATGAGGCTAAAAAGCCAGATCCCCTGCTTTAAGGCCGGTGCCCTTCATCCACAGCCATCTTAGGGGTGCCACCTAACCACAGGTAGGGTAGGCCCACAGCAGATTTCATTACATGAAGAGATGCTTAATGGTGTGGCGCTGGTTCTGCAGTCTCAGGACCAGAGGTGAGGTCAAGCGATGTATGAGTGACATTTGGGTCACAGTAGCCAGGTCTGGTGTCAGGAGTCCCTGACTGGAGAGTCAGAGTCCAGTCCAGGCTTGTACTGACTACCCATGTGACCCAGGGAAGGAGCAGAACCCCACCCTCCCCCTCGCCGAGCCCGAATGACTACCAACAGAGATGAGTGGTACACTCTACCGCAAAGCACACCTTTGAAAGGTCTCTGAGCAGATGGAGGCTGAGATCTCTGTACCAAGTATGCAGGACTGCTACAAAGGCATAGAAATGGCTGGAGCCCATGTCAGGGAGTCAGGCAACCCACCGTACTTATGTGTGTTCCTCGTGGACCCTTGGTGTCATGCCCTACGCTAATTACTCAGCTAAAGGAATGAGTAGACGGCTGGCAAGAAGAGACTAAGCTCCGACAGGAATGGAGGTGACTGAGCACTGCGGCACCCCTGTGAGATGCCATGGAAAGGTTTGCCTGGAGGGAACTGAAGGCCTACTCAGTCACACAGTCATACAGCAAGCACAGGGTCCAGAGGTCTGGCCTGCCACCACCTTCTCTAAGGTCGGGCCCTCTCTGGGTCCATTTCTATGCCTGGAGGACAGAAAGAAAGCACCTGAGGAGTGGGAGTTGAGCTGCTATAGAAGGAGACTTTCTTGCACCTGAAGCCTCCAGGCCTGTTGGGATCTGCCGGCCTGAAGGGGATTTCCTGGGGCGGGCCCTGTTTCTAGCGCTGCTGACGGTGTCCTTGGATAGATGCCCAGAATGGGGGTGTGTGTGTGTGTGCTCAGAGCAACGTTCCAGTGGGAAAAAGAGGCGGGTACACTCCCAGCCCACACGCTGGCCCTGCCTCCTGGTCCTGGGGTCTCCCCACCTTTACCCCTGAGGTGAGGAAATAGGGCAGCTTGTCTGTTGAAGGAAGCAGAACTACCCCTTGGCCCAGGATCCTGATGTGTTTGCTGTGTGACCTCAGGCAAGTCCCTGCCTATTTCTGGCCCTTGGCCCCGGTTTGTACAGTGAGGAAGGCAGAGATTTCCAAGTTCTTTTGGAACTCTGATACTTGAGATCTGGCTAGGGGCTGGGGGACTAGGGGGGTCCTTAGAAAGGGGATGGTATGGGACTGGGTTCCAGGGACTCGCCTCTCCTCCCCCTATGGAGCTGAAGATGTGGAGGCACAAGGGTAGGTGGTGCAGGGGAAAAGGAGCCCCAAGGCCTCAGGTGGTTCCAGGAGGGGGCCAAGCCCAAGGGCTTGGAAACATGTTTATTCTGAAGTGTCTGGTGTCACCGGGGCCATTTCTCTGGGGTTTGAAATGCTCCAGAAGCCAGCAGGCTGCATGTGTGTGTTTTTGAGTAGAATGTGGGCTGTATTTATTCATCCTTTCGCCCGAGCCCTTAAAAATATAGACGGCTAATGTCTTCAGTATGTATGAAATATCCCATATGCTCCGAAACAAAAGGGGCTCTGTTATTAAAGTTTCATTTCCACACGCCCCCTCCCCTCCCTCCCGCCCGCCCCCTGACACCCTGCCCTCCTCCCATCCCGTTCAGCCTGCTGGAGACAGCAGAGAGAGGAGGCAGGCGGGCAGGCGGTGGGCAGCGGGCTGCCGTGGACAGAGGCCGGGCATAGCCAACTTCCTCTCCAGTGTGTGCAGAGTCCAGCTTCAGGTGAGGGGGTCTCAGTGGGAAAGGACTGCAGTTTTCCAGAGGAGAAATGTCCCTGGGATGTCCAGTGGGGAGTGGGAGCTGAGGTGGCCCTGCTTGTGGGATCCTATGAAGCTGGGACCCTGGCAGGGTCCCACTGTCTGGGACGGAAATGCCCGCTCTGCTGCTAACCGAAACCACATGTGCCTCCCAGGCGGGACAAGGACATTGCCTAGCCTGAGGCTTGGGACTGGGGAGAGAAGATGTAGGGCAGGTTAAGGGGCTATGCAGGAAGGCTCTCTGTGTGTGTGTGTGTGTGTGTGTGTGTGTGTGTGTGTGTGTTCATGAACACATGAATGGAAGTGTGCCCACCTCCAAGTAGTAGTGTGTTGAGTTACACAGGGCTCACACAGCCTCTCTCGCAGCCCAGTGGGGAGGTCCTCACTCTACAAGGCTCCTTTCTGCCCCACTGCCCACTGCATCTCCTGAAGCCACACTCAGTCTTCTCTTGCTTCTAGGACCTCTTCCCATTTTCCAGAGGAGCCAGCAGAGGACCGGGAGGGTAACAGCAGTCGCCTTTCCCCCATCTGTTGTCTGTTCTTCATAGTAGTCCTTCACCTTTAGGAGCTAGGCCTTGTCACCATAGCCCTGTAAACGAAGGAAATCAAGTGTGAGCCTTGAGACAGCTTCTTCACGTTAGGAGGACTGGGGTTGGGCCTGTCCAGACCCAGGGAGAGGGCATGGGTTAACTGGGTGAGGCACTTAGGCTTGGGGCAAGACAGAAAGCCTCCCTGCTCCATTCTTTGGCCAGTGGGATCATTTTTGAGGGCCAGGTAACCTGAGTCCAAGGCCGTTTGTCCCCGAAGAATGAACCTTGTAGGGGAACTAGCTTCCTATTCAGGTGGAGGCCCTGCTAGACTCTCCTGCACAGGGTCCCACCCATCACCTGGTCTCCATCTTCTTGCCTCCAATGTCATGACTGGGCCCCAGGCGGTGCTTCCAAAGTCCAGCATACATACCATTGGCAGCTCATGTCCCAGAGCCCTGTGGACTGCCACTTTCCCTCCTAACAAGGAGTGTGTGTCAGTCTTACTTGCGCTGGGAAAAATGTGCAAACGGAGTCCCGAAGCTGTGAGGAAATTTACTCTCTTCTAAAATGAATGAAAACCGGGACTTGGTAGAAACTCCATTAGGCTCTATGCTTTTGGGCAGGTAGCTCTTTTTATGCTTCTAGCACTGAAACTGCTTTCAAGAGTGTTGGTTCTCAGGCGGAGTGTGTAGGTCGGCTAGTAGACTGCTTATCAACCTGGGTTGGATCCCTTATTACTGCATACGCCAGGAGTGCTGGTGTATGCCTGTAATCCTGTAACCTGGAGTTGGAGGTCATCTTCTGATATATATTACTTGAGGCCAGTATGGGATACATGAGACCCTGTCTTACACATGCAAAAATTGTAGTTCTAGCTGTTGAGAAGCAGATGTCATCTGCTGTGGAGACTCTTTGGGTCCCACAAACACCACTGAAGTTCCATGAGTTCAGAGCAGAAAGACCAGTCGGTACCCTGTGAGTGTGTGTGTGTGTGTGTGTGTGTGTGTGTGTGTGTGTGTGTGGTAAGTGCTGCTTGGGAAAGCAAGGGCCAGCAGGGGAGAGGGGAAAAGACCATCTTGTTCTCAATGTGGGTTTGGTGTTCAAGGTCAAAGTCCTTGGGAAAAAAGAATGTCCCCCTGCGTGGCATTTCAAGTACTTCCTGTGGCCTCAGTCTTCCTCTGAATGGCTGATAGGGTCGGGTGGAGCTGTCCAAGGCTACCTTGGCTCACGCCTTTCCTGCCATTCAGCCCTAGCTCCCAGCCTCTTGGCATTGATTTATATGCTGAGCTAGTACCGACCCCAGGTACACAGTGCTGGGGAACCTTGCAGGGTTTGTAGGGGGACCTTAGCGTCATCCCAGTCTGAGCCAGTCGACTTCTAAGATGACATCTTCGCTGACATGTCCCTCCTCCGTGAGCTAGTTAGTTCACTGTGGCTGCTAGCATAGTTTGGTCATAGCTCATACATAAGAGTTTCACTGGGCACATTCCCATCATTAGCTCCTGGGAAAGTCCTATTCTGCTGTGTTGTAGACCAGCAACTTCTGGGGCTGTTCTTTCTTGTCTTATCCGGTACAGGCAGAGGACCTTTGGCACACAGTGGCAGAGAACATCCTTGGGTAGGAAGAGTTTATGACCTCTCCATCCCCTCTTTTTTTTTCAAGACAGGGTTGTGTGTAGCCCTGGCTGTCCTGGAATTCACTCTGTAGACCAGGCTGGTCTCAAACTCAGAAATCTGCCTGTCTCTGCCTCCCAAGTGCTGGGAGTAAAGGCGTGCGCCACCTCTGCCCTGCCTCATGACCTCTTCTTGAGAAGGCATCAGGTAGAGGAAGGAGCTGAAGGCTGGGGTTCATTATAAACTTACCACTGGTGTGTGTGTGTGTGTGTGTGTGTGTGTGTGTGTGTCCGAGAACGAGACCCTTTTCTGTCTTCTAACCCAAGGGATCATTGTCTTTGATTGAACTGAGTACCCTGTGATGAACCCTTGAATGTTCTTGCTCCTCTTGGAGTGTGCCTCCCCTGTAGAATGTGGCTGGCTCCCTCAAGCACATGTAGAGCATTCTGCAGGCTCAGGTTTCTTTGGGGCTGGTGGTAACTGTTTCAGATTCTAAGGAAGCCTATGTCCAGGGTCAGGGGCACAGTT
The DNA here is from genome assembly GCA_019843815.1 of Montemys delectorum. Taxonomy (NCBI): domain Eukaryota; kingdom Metazoa; phylum Chordata; class Mammalia; order Rodentia; family Muridae; genus Montemys; species Montemys delectorum. The sequence goes on from JADRCD010232372.1 coordinate 40,081, forward strand.
CCTGCCTACAGAACTCAGCACATCTAACAGGCCTTCAGTGGCCCTGTGAGGCTGGCTGAATAGCCAAATTCCATGAGACTCCATTGCCAAGGCCTAATAGACCTGCTCTGGACTGCTCCTGGGGGTCCTGGGGATCAGCCTGGCTAAGGCTTGGGTCAGTGGGTAGGACGTGAGCTGCAAGACTGCAAGACCAGCTTTTCCCCTAAGACAGGTCCTCATTCGGAGAGCAGACCTGCTTCTGTTATGGTGGTCAGTGACAGAGCCATAAGATTAGTGTCTTCGCTGAGCTCCTCGCTGCAGCCGTGCCTGGGCTCACCATCTACTCCAGTTTCCTTGAGTCCTTTTTTTCTGGGTTGGTTAGAAGCAGAGTAGAAATGGACAAATGCTGCAGGCGAGCTACTAGTGACAATTTCAACCCCAGGAAAGGGAAAGCTGAAGGCTGCGTTGGATTAGAAAACAAACAAAAGCAATCAGGATAAAGCCAAGCAGCCAGCCTACAGAAGTCATTCCTTCAGCAGAGATTCTGGGCTCTACTTTCCTGATCTATAAAATGGGTCATCAGGAAGTGACACAATAGCCAGGACAGAATGCCATGGACACACCGCAGTGGAGCACTAAGGACATTATAGTTCATAGCTCTGCTGACCCCGTGACAGAGAAGACAACAAGACAATGAGTGTTGGGTCCTGAAGTGTCAGACTCGCATGGATTCTTCCCCAGGCTGGAATCCAGACCTCGCCTGTGGCTCTGTCACTTCAAACGGGTCATTAAACTCTGCTGGGTCTCATCTACTCATATGAAACAAATATAGAAACAGTGTCCGCATCGCGGTGGCTGTAGGACTCCATCAGCTCTGTGAGCTCCGGGTACACAGGAAGGACTCGGATGATGGACACCTAGAGGCCTTGCCCATCAGGTGAATCCCTTCCTATAGCGCTCTCCTGCTCTGTTGGGTCATAATCCACACAATCAGTTGGCCTCGTGGCCGGAAGATTCAGGTATCTTGCCCCGGCGGGTTCATCTTAGCTCTTGGGACAGCTCACTCTAGACTCACAGGATGGGTGTGGTCAGTGGAGGGGGGGAAGGGACAGTGGGGTGGCGTCACACCTGAAGAATGCTGAGTGGGACACACTTGGGAAACTGAGGCTTTGGGAGGGAAAGGGCTGATGTAGACAGGGATAGGAGAAGGGAGGGAAGGAAGGAAGGAAGGAAGGAAGGAAGGAAGGAAGGAAGGAAGGAAG
>JADRCD010232373.1:0-20173 GCA_019843815.1 Montemys delectorum
GTGTGTGTGTGTGTGTGTGTGTGTGTGTGTTTGTGTGTGTGTACATATGCTCCTTCATGTGTGTGAGTGCAGGCATATGTGTGGAGAACAGAAGACACTCTTGTCAGACCTTGCCTTTCACCTTGTTTGGGGAAAGGTCTCACATTGTTTGTTGTAACAGGATTTTCCCTGTCCAATTAATTTAAATATTAATATAATAAGAAGCCTGTGATTAGACAGGGAAAAGGGAGGTGTAGAGACAGGGAGTGACAGGAGAGGAGAAGGAGAAAAATGGAGGATGAACAGGACGATTTAGATTCTGTGTGGCCTTAAATAGCCACAGGTAGCTATAATATCATATAGGGATAGAATAATTCCGACTTGTCTAATCTAGGTGGGCAGCTTATATCATTATCAATTGGCTCTGAAATTATTGTGTGGGCATTTTGTAAATTGAGAGTTTATTAATATATGAATCTGACTGTTTAATTATAAACTTCTAGAGTTTTGATTTTACCAGGTTGCTGGGAATTGTGACAGCCAACCACAAAGTGGGCAGTCATTTCATGGGGCAGGCATGGCAATGACCTGCCAAGGGAACTTAGCGAGTCGGTTGGAGATTTCTTGGGAGCTCTGGGCCAGAGAGTCTGCCAAGGTGAGAACACCCCACTGGAGCCATGTGGCCCTCCGGTGGACAGGCTCAGTGAAGGAAATTGCTGGTATTTTTAATATTTCATGCGCTAGTTTGTCACCAAGCATTTCAGGATATCTTGTCCTCAAGCTTCTAGGGGTCGCCCTGCCTTTGCCTCCAATCTCACTGTGCAAACACTGGGCAGCTTCATATAGGTTCTGCAGATCCTAAGTTGCCCTCACATTTGCACATCGAGAGTTCTCCCCACTGTGCCATAGCCCTATCAATGTACTGGTTTTTTACTTTAAAACAGATTATCTAAGGGGCTGGAGAGATAGCTGGACAGAGCACTTGCTGCTCTTGCAAAAGACCCAAGTTTGGTTCCAACCATCCACATCCAGAAGTTCACAATGGCCCATAACTCCAGCTCCAGAGAACAGTTACCCTCTTCCTGCTTCTGTAAACATACACATAAAGATGCAAGTGGCTATACATGCCAAGACACACATACATACCCATAAAGAGAACTTTTTTTATTAAAAAAACAAAACAAAACAAAACAAAACAAGTGGCTCAGAGAAAGTAAAGTTAGTGTACACAAAGAACCGTGCGCAAGGGGATGACTGACGGCCCCTTACCTCTCCATCCGGTCCCAAGGCAGGCTCCCCTCCCTCTGCATTCTCTTCTGCCTTCTGCAAAACAACAAAGTTAAGTGTTATGTACACATCAAAGATACAGGACAGGAATTACTTCATGGCAACTCCTGTATGTAGTTTTCAATTGCTATGTGTTCTCCTCACTGACAGTGCAAGTGCTAAACATCTTTCATCTTTGTTTCTCTTTGCTGAGATAAAACATGCACGGCATTAGCAACTTGTAGAGAGTCACTCAAAGTCAGATGTGATTCAAGGCCCATGCACACTAAAGATCTATGTGGATTGTGTCCTTAGAGACCCACTGAGCTTAAGACATGGGCACCATCAAGACAGAAGGCAGAATCAGAAACATTTTCTCGTGTTTTCACTGAAGACAAATCCTGACATAATTAGTTTGACTTTCCTATTCCCTAAGCTAGTTTCCATCAGCAGTGAAGAGCAGCATTCTAAAAAAATGTCCATCAACCAAAAGCTCTGAACCGCTCCTCAGTCATAAAAACACAAAACAAAACCAAACAAAATCCTGTGAGTTCCCTGGGTGCTCACCATTCTACCTAATTGGCTTTCATAATATACAGTATTTCCATGGCGTGTATGTGGGGAAATTGATGTGTATCTACTGTGCTCTCATGAAAAACTCCATCATCTACTACTATTTAAATATTACAGTGCCTTCGCCCATTAGCCTCACTGTGCCTCAAAGACAAGCAAATGAGAAACTAGGATGATGCCACATTAAACACAGACCTGAGTCCATCTGTAATTCATACAAAATAGTCAAAATGTCTTTCATTTATTTACAACACCCGTCTAACAGGTAACATCTTTTCTATATACAGAATCTCTATTTTGAAATCATTACTGAAAGCCATACTATCTCCATGCAATAAAACATGGGAGAGAAAAGCTGCAGTCACTTACTGTACCAAGACATTTAGGAAAACAAGCTTTCTATTCTAAGATGTCTTATTTTCGTTAATCGAAAAATATAGACAATAATATGGAATCGATACTAACTCTCCTTTTTCTTAAGACATTGATTCTATTAATACTTTTATCTTCTATGAAACTAATTATTCTCTTAAAGCAGCAATACTGAAACTGTTGAATGTTTAAAATCTAGCTGAAGAAGTCCCCTAAATGTATGACTTTGTAAAGTTCTTTTCTATGTAATTTATAATTTTCTAGCCAAATACTCTCTATGATCCTCTTACATGTGTATGTAGGCACGCATGCGTGCACGCACATGTGCACACACACACACAGAGGAAGGGAGAGAAGGAAGGAGGGAGACAGAGGCAGGAAGACAGACAGAGACATAGAAACAGGCAGACAGGTGGTGATAAAGTGTAAACAACAGAGTTTTTACCAAAGATTAGGAAGGTAAAGGCACCTACACTTAGACCTGCCCAAGACTCATATTTTGTGTATTGCTATCTAGATGAGGAAGTATGTACCGGCTCAGAAGACTGATACATGAAATCACACCCATGGACTCCCCACCTAGCACGGGGAGATGTTCCAACAATGACAGAAACCTTGTGTTCAGAGAAGACACTGGCCTGCTACCAGCCACTGAAGATTCCATTTTTGGAATTCTCAAGTACTATACTCCAGAAATGGTTTTAATTAATGAGAGAAAGTCAATTAATCCCACCATTCTTTCCATACGCACCAGAAATAAGCTACAGATTTGGCCAACAAAGAGAATCAAATGAGACAATGAAAAAGCCAATTTGAAATAGCTAGCAAGTGGAACTGGATCACCATTTCAATGAATAGCACATTAAAAAAGCTTGAAGCACCATAAATTAATAGAATCTAAACTACTCCACAAGAATATTCTCTTATGAATATACTGTGAGTTAGCCAGAGCATTATCTAAAACCTGCCTCATAATCAAACCTTTGATTACTTAAAGTCCCCTAAACTATCTTTTTTTAAAATGTCATTAGGCTCCAAGATGCAAATTACTATTGTAGGTCCATCTACCCACTTGCTTCTGGGACTAGACAAGTGGCATGTGAATCACATCTCTGACTGCACGTGAGACCTTAGCTGTATGACCCAGAGCAAATCAGGTAAGTCTTTTTACCTTAGTGTCCACTGTAGAACTGGACCACTGTGTCAACCTGCTCAATCCTGAATTCACATGGTACATGACAAAAAATACTTCCATAGCACAAGATCATGAATGGTGGTAGGTCAGGAGCTATTATTATGCTTATAATTAAGACAGGCTATGGCACTATCTGAAAACTGCCTCCTAAGGCTACATGGCCAAAGGCTCTATGTGTTCAAGGAGGGTTCATGCCTACAGGGTGCCCAGCACATAGGAATCACCAAACGAGGATTTAGCAGACAAATAAACAAAGCATCATTGTGAACAATGCATTTCACTTAGGATCCACTCACTGAACAATTCATATTATTGTTGTTATTACTGCTCATTATTTTTGTTACTATTATTGCTATCATCATTGCAATTGGGAGCCAAAATATTTTTCAAGTCATAAAACGGTTAAGAACACCCAGACATATGGTTCATCAATGAACTAGGGTGCCACCTCTGTCACACCCACCCTGTCCTTGGTCCCAATTCTGACATGTGATTATAAGACATGAAAGTCAGGTGGCAGTCTAGTCTACAGAGAGAGCCACCAGCCCCTCTTGTCCTGGCCTGGCCTTCTGGTGTCTGTGGACATTCTTTCAGAAATCCATGTTCTCCCACCAAACTCAAGTCAACACAGAAAAGAAAACTAAAAACTCATTCCCCCTTTTCACTAGATACCTAAGAGATGTGACTTTGGCATCTCTGGGTCCCAGGTGAGATAGCTTGGTGCGTATGTGGCACAGGTGACCGTAAGCCTACCGCCTGGGAAACATTCTCACACAGTGGTCTGTGTCACAGAACCACCAACAAATGCTCTAATACCTCTAGCTGGTGCCTGCACTTAACTCCATTGATTGAAACAAAAGATCAAGCTAAAATGCTGTAGCCCATTCATTAATCAAGGCCGAAGGAACCCGGTACTGTCTTCCTCCTATCTATGCTTATGTGGGGATGAAAGCAAAATAAGCCTGCTCATGGCAGGGGATGTGTGTGATACAAATTACTCCTAACTAAAGATTACACATTACAAAAAAAAGTACTAAAACTCAAAGGATCTGGGGTCACAATCTCAAAAGGCCAATGTCTCTGTTTCAGACTGTTCACAAAGCAGATGATGTATCCTCTACTCAAAAGGTTTATAAAATGAATAGTGGAGCAACCAGAGGAAGGACTTCGGGAAATAGAAAAATCCCACGTTAGCTAAAATCAGGGTGACAGACTTCAGTGGGGCAGTCTGTTTAGATTACAACATGGAGGCTGCCTTGTTTTATAAAGGAACAGCTTTATGTCAAATATTTTACAGCCTATAATATAAAAGAATCCATTTTCTCCCCGAGAAGGTACTGCCACAGTGTGCTGGAGCAACATCCAAACATGTGGGCACCTTAAGGGCTCATTCTGCTTTTCTGGAAACGGAGTTTCCAGTAACCACTTGGTTTATTTTTACTGTCATTTAAATGGACCTCTGAGCATGGAGACAGGTGCTCAGACAGAAAAAAGAAATGCCCAGCAATATCAAATTAGCAGGTATGTGAACATTGCCCAGGTCTTGTCCTACAGATAAAGCCAATTTGAACATTTGACTCAGGTAACTGGTCAAGCCAGTTAAACAGGACTTGGATTCAAACTGGTTTCACCCATTTTCCACAATGAACTGATCAAATGAATGTAATTGAGGAGACAGAGTGCTCCCAGCTCTCCAGACAGCTCTCACACCCACCTGTGCAACCTGACTAAGCAGCTTTCTTTCACCCACAGAGCCTTGGAAGGAAAAGCTGCAATAAACTCTATTGACTCTTTAGGAGAACAGAAGAGATCAAATAATTGGAAGACGCGGCGAGCAACTTGGATTTACAGTAAATATCTCAACGACATTCTTATTATTTATCATACCAGCTGGCCTTTGGTGGTTGTGTTTAATGTTGAAAAAGGTTAAACATCACATTTCCAATCACTGTAATGAATAATGCACCATGACAGGAAAGCTCTCCCTTCAATGTATAAGAAGAGCCTTGCACTGTACTTATAAAAGTGGATGGGAGGTAGATGGAAGGGGAAAGAAAAGTGAATAAAAAGACTTTAAAAATAGATTATATTGAGATCACTCAGACTCAGAAAAGTGAAAATTGCCATGTTTTCTTGCATACTAAGAGCCTTACTTCTAACAGGAATGAAGATCAGACAGGAGAGTTGGGCTGAGCCATGAAACTACACAGACGGAGAGAGAAGGACAAAAGGCCCCGAGGACGGACACAGAGCGCAAAAGAACGTACATCGCGTAGAAACACAGGGGTGGGTGCAGGTTGGGTGCAGGGTTGGGGGGCTGGGGGTGTGGAGGCAAAGGATGACAAGAGAAAAGCAGGGTGCAGGAAGAAACAAGACCAAATCTTGCATCAGAAACACCGTAATAAGTCTAACGTTCAGTCGGTCAGTAAACAATAAAACAAGATAAGCCAAGCTCGTGACGAAAGCACTCCCTGGCAGTGCTGTGCGTGGGCTAAGCTCGTGCCCATTAATCTCGAGGGTTTTCAAGACCCATCAAAAGCCTCCACCAACCTCGCATTTCCACTAGTATACATCCCGAGAGGCTGAAGGGATAGCTTTAGATTTCATTTCTGCTAGCCGTCAAACAGTCCTCGATGCTGAAGCAAGACAACTGAAACTAAGCACCTGTGGCTCTGGCAAGAGCTCCTAACCACGACTTTTGCAAGCACAGTGCCTAAAGCACTAGAGGAGAAATTATCACCAGAAAGTTCTCTAAAGCAGAGGCCAGCAAATGAGAAAATCCCCTCGGTAGGAGCTGGTGGTAATAATGAACCCTCACTTCCTCTCTACATGTCCTAACAACCAAAGACCCTACCACTGCTCTAAAAGATTTTCTCTTATGCACAACTGATCCTCAGTTAGAAAAGAAAAAAATTAGCTGGCCCAGTTGGTCCCTGCTGGCAATCGTAGCACTTAGGGAGTTAAAGAGCAATATCATTCTTGGCCATCTAGAGGCCAGCCTGGACCACACGTGACCTTGTCATTTAAAAAAAAAGAAGAAAGAAGAAGAAGAAGATGATGATAAACAGAAAAAGAAATGACCAATTTGTTCAACATCACAAAATAGGCAATCAAGATAAAAATGGTCCTTAAAAAGTATGTGTGTGTGGGAGGAGGGGCGCACGCACATAGTGGAGGTCAAAAGACAATCTGCAAGAATCAGTTTTCTCCTTCCACCATGTGAATGCTGGATATCAAACCTGGGTCAGTCTTCAGGCAAGAGCCTTAACCTGCTAAGCCATCCCCAGCCCCAGCCCCGACCCCCCGACCCCCCCGCCTTATTTTTAAAACCGAACAATCAGATGGAGAAAGCAGGAGTATTTCAACATCTTTCTACCTGTTTATCACAAAACTGCTGGATGTAGCAACCACTATTTACTGAGTTTTACTGAGTGCCTGGCAAATGCTCCAAATGCTTTAGACAAAGTTCCTATGCAAACCTCACAGCACACCTGGAGGGCAGAAGGTTCTTCTAGCCCTTTGTCCTGCTTGGCTTTGATTGACTACGTGTCATAACTTACTTGGGAAGATTGAGTCTCAGTTGAGGGACTGTGCAGATCAGGCCGAGGCCACTGTCTGTGAGAGACTTTCTTGACTGATGTGGGAAGGACTGGCCCGCTAAGGGAGCTGCCATACCTAAGCAGGTGGGACTGGGCTATAGAAGCAAGCCGGCAGAGTGTGAGCCAGTGAATGTGAGGGCGGGCATCCCTCCTCAGTCTGTGCCTCCAGTCTCTCTTGCTTAGCGTTTCTGCCCTCACTTCCTTCCATGGTGGGGTGTCGCCTGGATGTGTAAGCTGAAATAACCCCTTCCCTCCCCGAAGCTGCATTCGGTCCTCTGGTGTTTATCACAACAACAGAAATCAAACCAGAACCGGCTGTCTTGGTGGATAATGGACAGAACACTCTATAATACATCTTTTAATGACTCACCTACAAGAGGCTAATGGCAAGTTAGTATGCAAATATTTTCTTTGGCGGCTCTGAATTTTAAAGGCTGCATGCTGTCATGATGTGGAGGACAGTCCCATGTGCAAACCTTTTTGTATATGCTTGTGGGTTTTATCTGGCCCTCTCCCCCCACTTTGTAGCTACCTGTAGACAGCTGAGAACATCTTGGTGGGACAGAGAGCACTCTCAAGGTCATGCTGAATGCTCAAAGCATCATTCACCCCAAAACACAGGGCTTGCTTTCACATAACACACTAGCTCAATATTTAAAACTTACTTCTCCTCACCTGTAAGTACAGACAGAGGATTGGCTTTTTTTTTTTTTCCTCTTCCACTTCAAGGCCAGTAAAGAAAGACCAGACTGAGAATGAGAACATTCTAAGTAATTTATAAAGATACACAGCATAGAAATGCACCAAATGGGGAAGAGAATTGAATTAACAAGGTCAAGATAGGTTACAGGAACCAACCCTACTATTCATGAACAACACAAAACAACAAATTCTCCAAGAACAGCAAAGGCTCTGTTAGGCTGGGTGATTAAAATAGAAAGAACAGAAGAAAAAAAAAAAAAACACAACTCTACAGTAGTTTAACACTGAGAGTACAGAGTAATCCTTATCCAATCAAACTTCAAGGCCAGTGATGTTCCCCTTTTTTTTCCTGCATCTTTACTGCAACCAGCTCAGGGCTATTATTTCACTGAGTAATGAAGGTTTTTCCTCTAAATAAGGAACACATTGATGCTTTAATTTTCAAGACTGTAAACAGAGATAGCTTATTATCTGAGGCTGTGGGGAAACACTGTGAGGGTCGGGGTGTACAGTCTGCAACTGACAAGAGGAAGACCCCGGGGAGACCCTGGGGGCATATAGTCTGCAACTTCTAGTGGGAAGATGCTGGCTGGGGCACAGTCTACAACACAAAGCACTGATATTCCCTCCACCACAGAGATGCTGGAACAAGTGACTCTCAATCATTCACACTGATGGAGGGGGGAACTACAGGTAGCACCAAGGGTCAAATAATCAGCTTTTAAATGCATTGCCTTCTTTTGTAGTTCAATAAAGAAACGTTTGGAACTGGCTACTTTATGCGGAGTGGTCTTAAAGCCCAGTGAAAGAAACAAGAGTCCAGGAAGGATGAGGAAGAGCCTGTTTCTTCCCTTCCTTTCCCTTCCCTTCCCTCCCCTCCCCTTCCCTCTTTCCTTTCCCATTTATCCATCCTACTTCCCTTGGAGTGATCTTCTAGACAGAAAACCAAGTCCCACCTCCTCCGTAGTCTCCCTAAAGGCAAGGGCTGTTGGGTGCTGGCGGTCCTAAGAGCATACAAGTAGGTAGGTGGCTGGAAATAAACATTCTTTACATTGATCCCGGGACAGTCATCAGGAGGAGGTGCTCAGAGCTCTCTGTAGACAACTATTGCTCTGCTAAACGGATATTTCCCTGCTGCCAGGTAACCGGGCCTCACCTCCTGTTGGGACTTCCAGCTTTCCTTCTCAGTCACCACAGCTCGAGTTATTACTTTAGGTACATGTTTAATTAACGCCTGCATCACTTCTCTCTTTACTAGCACGCTCCCAAGGCTCTTGTCTTAAGTGTCAGTAAATGGCCACATGCAGTAGGAAAGAGGACTAGGTGCAAGAAGCACACCCTCCCATCTGCAGGTCTGACAGAAAGAATAAGCAGAACCCCGAGAAAGATGGCAACAGAGCCCTGCTCTGCACAAAGCAAAGCAAAGATGCAGGCGTCATTGTCAACAGGCCATCACTTCTTCCTTTGCCTGTGGTGACGTTGACTATCTGACTCCACAGCAGGAATCTATTAATTATAAACTAGACGCTCCAATCTGGGCCATTAGCTTTTAATCACAAGGAGACAGAAAGCACTCTGATGCTGAAGACACTAGCAGTGACAACCTCTGCTGAGCACAACCCCAGACCAGGGAAAACTGGAACTGTCCTGGAATGGGATCTGCTTACGGAACCCCTCCCCGCCCCCCCCCCCCCCCGCGATGTATCTCTTTGCCTGTGTGCCCTGTTGCCAGCTCTGAGAGCTATCTTTCAAAATCCTGAGTTGGGAGCCAGAGTTCTGCGAGGTCCATAGCGCTACACTTGATAAGAAAATGAGATCCTCCTCAGCAATAAAACCTCTAAATCCAAAAGCAGAGTCATCCCTCCCCCAGCTTTACAAGAAGATGAGCTATCACATATAAAGAGAATCAGGTATGAGAAGGCTCCTTCTCCAACATGTATTCCTCTCCCTTAATTATAAAACAGGTACGAGAATTCACAAGCCATGAAATTAATTATTATTTTTTTTTTTTGGAAAAAAAAAACATTATGTTCAATTATTCCGTGTGGAGAATATACGATTAAATGCTTCCAACCCTCCATTTTCACAGCTCTAATGAATGTTTTCTGTTGATGTTTGTACCTGACCTAATCAGATGTGCTTAGGGAAGCAAAACACAGCTGCCTATGCCTCAGTATCCACCAGGCAATGGTTCCAGGAGACCAATATCTTAGGAGACCAAACTTTGAAGATGCCCAGGTTTCTTGAGCAAATGTCACAGTGTTCCCACGTCACCTCCCTGTGGTTATCCCTTATGACATCCATGCAACCTAAATGCTGTGTTGTTAGGCTGTTTGTTTGGAATGCAGTGCCAGGAAAAGTTCTGCACATTTTCAACACAGAGAAGACATCTTTCATGTAGGATGCTGAGCCCTCTGTCTGTGGGATGCTGACTGGACGTGCCAAAGTCCAAGGAAATCCAGATTTTCTGGTCGACATTCAGCAACTTACTGAATGGGGACACGATATCTGCAGGGTGGAGATGCTACGTTTTGTCCTTCGACTTCTTATGATAAGTAGGCTATATTTGGCACAAGATTGTTTTTTCTCCATAACTGGTAAAACTTACATCCATAAGTAAGCTAAGTATTTACCTTACTGTGATACCAGGACAGGAGAACTGAATGAAAATGTCCATCATTTTCATCTGTTCAAACAGATGAAATGTATGTCCAGAGCATCCCAAAAATTTCCTGTCTTCCCTTGGCTTGCTTCTGTCTGTATACTGCATTTTTTTGTTTAATTTTCACTCCATTTTCTTAACTCAGTAGTCCCTGTCACACCAGCATGAAACCTATACAGATGCTTATTTGCGCCTGTATTCTTTTATCTCCAAGTGACTATGTATACTTAGCTTAAAATATTACACTGCATTAAAACAGTAGAAATAAAGACTGTTGTGATCATAAAAAGAGAAAGAGCTACAAGAATATGTTCTGGCGGGCTGTGGGGGAAAGAGCGTGCCTCGGCGGGCCCATCCCAAGATTCTCCTTCCCTCCCTGGGAGACCAGACACATGATTATACAGTACAGAATAGAGTTTATTTAGGGCATGGGGAGGGGAGTTAGAAGGTAGCAGAGGCAGAGAAAGGCAGAGAGAAGGAGAGAGTAGAGAAGTAAAGGCCAGCCATGACCTCATGGAGAGAGGGGGCAAGAGAATGGGGGAGAGAGGGATCAAGCTGGTAGCAAGAGTAAGAGAGACAAGAGAGTAAGAGAAAAAGGAGGAGCCAAGCAGCCCCTTTTATACAGGGCCAAGCCTACCTGGCTGTTGCCAGGTAACTATGGAGAGGAACATCCCTGGCTGTTGCCAGGAACTGTGGGGGTGGAGTTTAGGCAGAATACCAACATAGACTATGTGCTACCCCACCACAATAACCTTTTTTATACCCTTGTCTCTTAATACATCATCTACTTTTCCACTGATCTAGGTGACTAGTGAAGGTCTGCAATCTACACCCCCACTAGTCAAAGCTGGCTTTTATCAGAGAGCCACACTCATCTAAAACCAGTCTTTGGAGCTCACCTTCTTCTTCCTCCTCCTCTTCTTCTTCTCTTTGGCTGCTTGGGCCTGCTTGTGCTCCCAGACCAGGTTGGTCAGATTGGCGACATACTCATCGGTCTGCTGTAATAGGTAGGCTAGGCGTCTGTCTTTCTTTTGGTCAATGAGCTTCCTGTAGCCCTCTTCATCTTCAGCCTGTTCAGAAAGGAGAGAAGAACAACAGCATGATGCCCTGACGCCCCCCAGCTGCACTTCACATGCCTCTCTCTGTCCACAACCTGAACATGGTAGAGCCTGGGGCCAACAGATTGTGAGCCAGGCTTCGGGAACGACCTGGGGCATCTGCAAGGTGCAAGAGCTTGGGCCCGTGACTCGAGAAAGTATGTAGCAAAATTATTGCACAAAGACCCACTGTGTGTATGATATGACTAAGTCCCCACTGTGTGTGTCATCTAACTAAGCACTGTGGGTCCACTCTTCCGTCTTCTGTGCTTCCTGAATTGTTCAGAGTTAACGCAAAATTCGACTCACTGAGTCACAAGGTTCTGTGACTGGAGATGACAGTCAGTTTAAAACAAGCCCCTCAACCTCCCATTAAGAAATATCATGGGATCAAATGGAAAAAAAAATTCTTGATGATGTCCTCTGAGCCACTTAGAGAGCAACATCTTTTAAACATGTCCCAATGAAAGAACATCCCAAAATATTTTTTTTCTAGGATGCCTGAATAAAAGGAGAACAGCCGATAGTCTCTTAAGAGGTAGCGCTATCCCAGAAGAGCTCAAAGATTTGGCTGCGGGGTGGCAGTCCAGCACGTGCCAGAGCGACAGCAGCTTTAGCACTCAGTGTAGCTGCTGTCTGCTCCATGAATGAGCGTGAACTCAAATGCTATTATAACTCTAATTGCTTTTGGCTATGGTTGATCTCACTTGAAGAAAGAGTGATAAAAAACTTCAGTTTCTCTATTATCTGTATATCCCATCATTTAATTGCAAAAATTAATGATTTGCAAATGCCTAATCATTAGTGTCAAACCAATCTGTTGCTAGAGTTCTAATACAGTTTTCCTTCAGTTGAATCAGACAAATTTGCCTGTTGACTGCTCCATTTCGTGCACAAGAGTCTCCCTCACTAGGGCAAGGACTTGAGAACAAAACAGAAATCGGGAAAAGGACGGGAAATAGTGAGATTCTGGAATACCTCAAATGGTGCTCACTGTCTGGAACCCCGGGGTAATGAAATAAAACATCAGCTAGGATCCCAACCAGAAAGAGGGTGTCTTTAGGATTTCTAGAACTGTATTTATGAGTGAGGTTTATTTTTACCTGCTCAGAAATTCTGTCTCCCACAGAGCTTTGGGTCCCTTACCACTTTTACAGACTTGTTGTTTTTCTAAATTTCATTGTTTGCTTTGTCCAATTCCAGAAACAAATGGTCAATAAAGCCCAACACTCAGGCCAATGATGTTGACCCACTCGCTCTGCATCTGTATATCCAGTAAAAACTAACTGTGCAAAAGCAACAGTGCCAAACACGCCTTGGGCCAACGGAGCTGGCACCCAAAACCTTACAAATCAACTTCAACTTTTTGTCAGTTTTAAAATTCAAGAATAACTTAGTAAATTTGTGTAATTAGTAAAATTATGAATGTCAAGTTGGGGGAGGGGAGAGAAAGAATATGAATCTTGGATTCAAAGACCTGACCTTGTGATCTAGCCATTCAAAAACATCTTAGCCACTCATCCCCAAACATGTGTTTAAAGGACTGCATGTGCAATTCTTCCAGATGTGATTATCAAACTCCTGCAAATCACACTACATACCTCTCCTTGAGAGGCTATGCAAGTGGATGGTGATAGAAGCCTAGGGTACAAAACTTGTATGCTCATGCGCAACCATGGATCATTAGATACACTGTATAGAAGAGACAAAAAGTTCTCCCTCCTCTCTCCAGAGGTTCAGACACCTGTGAATATGTGTGTGTATGTGTGTATGATGACATGTGTATATATATATATATATATATATGACTACACAACCGATGATGAAGCAGCATACACTGACATCATTCAATATCATATATATGTGTGTGTGAATACATACACATACATGTATATATGTATATACATATGTGTGTGTTTGTCACAAGCAGCTTCCCTTTCTTGTCTTAATGCACGGTGTCCCATTCTCAATGCAGAAAGATTCAAGCAGGGTATCTTCCCAGTCTCACATGGGGCCCCTTACCATCAGCCTCCGCATCCTCTCCTTCTCAATCCGCTCCGTCTCCTTCTTCTGCTCCCTTTCGGTGTTAGCGTGCCAAGTCGCCACTGCTTTGGACAGCTTCTGGATCTTCCCAGCCACAGACCGGTGATATTCCTTAAAATCTTTTGCATGTTGCAAAATACTGTTCAGGTATTCCTAAAGGATACACAAGTGAGAGAAGGGGATGCTTTTGGTACATTCTAGAGAGATGTATCCACACGCCCAGTGATGTGGTAATGATGATGATGATGATGATGATGATGATGATGATGATGATGATGATGGTGATGATGATGATGATGATGCAGTATATCCTGACATCATTCAAAGAGCTCAATCTACTAAGGATGAGGGCCCTGCCTAGAGTTTCTACAGTACAGGTTGCAGGCTGTGGGCTAGTGTGACTGACTGTAAGCCTAGAAAACAGTGGCTGCCTTCACTCCCTGATGTGGATGGACAAAATTGGGAAAAGCAGAGACTGACAGGGCTAAGGGCTGGGGGAGGAAAGACTTCCCTCGTCTGTATACCGTAAGCCTCGGGAAGAGACACTGCCCTCACCACCAGGGTGTGGTCATCTGAACTGCAAAGAGCAAGGACAAAGGATGACCTACAAAACATCTATGAAAAAATTTACAATACTTCCTTCCGTCCCCCTGAAATAAACATGAGGGTTCTGGGCATTTCCAGTGAAAACTACATTTCTTCTGCTCCGACTTAAATTTAGAGCTGTGATGTAAAATAAGTTTATACAAAACTGAAGTCTCCATATGCAGTCCAAATCTACTTCTCACAAGGAGGGAAAATACATACCCTACTTACACTGAAATCTGTACTGTTTTTTTTTTCTTCAAAAGAAAACTAAGGCACTAACTTAAGAACAATAAAACAATCATGAGAAAAAAAATCAAATCCTACATCAAATATTTTTAATGTCCTAGAAAGGAATGCTTTTGAATATCTGCCCCTGTGACTCCTCCAACGGGGCCCTTCAAGGAGTGCAGAAAATTATATTAAAAATAACTTCCTGTTGGGGGCTGGAAAGATGGCTCAGCACTTATGCGCATGCATTCATCTTATAGAAGGCCCAGGTTCCGTTCCCAGCACCGACACTGTTGATCAAAACCATCTGTAACTCCAGTTCCAGGGGCATCCAGGCTTATTCTGGCCTTGGGAGCGTCAGGCATGTATGTGGCATAAAACCATACACGCAAGCAGAACACCCAAATCACTTTCTGACCTTGTTTCCTTTTCCAAATTATCTTTCCCTAGAATTTTGCTCTAGGAGACTCACTCATGGCCAACTTAGTCATTAGGGTCTCACAGAATTCCGGGTATCCTATCTGTCATAGGCTAGAGATGACCCTAGTTTAGTGGTCCCCAACCTTCTTAATGGTGTGACCCTTTAATACAGTTCCTCGTGTTACGGTACAATTATTTGCGTTGCTACTTCATAACTGCAATTTTGCTACTGTCATGAATTGTAATGTAAAAATCTGTGTTTCCTAACTGTTTTAGGTGAGCTCTGTGAAAGGGTCATTCGAACTCCACAGGGGTGGAGAAGCATTATCCCAGGTCATAAGCTGATGCCCCTCACATAATGTGATCAGGAAGTGGATGGAAACCCTTAGAAAGAGAACCCAGAGAGCTTTTTCTTCCTGTCCCCTGCCTGTGAGAACACAAGATGTTGGCCACCTGCAGCCTGGAGGGAGGTATCGCCCCAAGGGTGCTGCATAGACTTCGCACACCAGCCTCCAGCTCTCTAGAGATGCTAACAGACTGCTACTGCTGATGAACTACCCAGTCTGGTATTCTGTTAGAGCAGCATCCACTGACCGTCGCAACGGATTGGGTTTCAAGAAAGCTGGGTCCTCAGCCTTATCTTGCTTCCGCCCGTGGGCAGGTCACTCAGTCTGTCTTGACCTAATGTGACACTAACTAGAGTCATTTGGTGAGAAGGGAACCTCAGTTAAGGAACTGCCTCCCTCTGGCCAGTCAACATGTTTGTGGGGCACTTTCTTGATGGGTGAGGGAGGACCCAATCATTGTGAGTGGGGTCACCCTGGACAGGTGGTCCTGGTTTGTGTAAGAGAGCAAATGAGCAGGTTCTAGAGAGAGACAGCAAGTCAGGAAGCAGTGCTCTTCTATGACCTCGGCTTCTGTTCCTTCCATGGTTTTCCCCCAAAGCTGCAGTATATCCTGCAAGTCAAATAAACCCTTTCCTCCCCAGGTTGTTTTGTCAGTGTTTTTCACAGCAATTAAAAGCAAAGCAGGGTACTTTCCGATCCCTAAAGGATGTCTGTTCTATGATCCACCCCCACCTCCTCTCCCATGCGCCAACTTTGCAAACATCCTGACCCTGACCACTGACCCCACAGGCCACCTCTGACCCAGAAGAACATGCAAAGGTCTAAGGACCTGGTGCTTCTGCCGGCGTTTCCTCTCCTGCTCTATCTTCTGCTGCTTCTCCAGTTTCTCCGTCATGCGTGCCTCGCGCAGGGTCTGGCGCTTGCTCCGCTTGTACGCTTTGGAGTTGAGGGCCGTCTCCAGGGTGGTGTCCCTTCGCATGCAGGCCACCACCTCCTGTCTCAGCTATCAGAAGGAGAGTGGTGGTTAGAGAATCCCCCAAACACAACTCCTGAGCCCTGAGCCCTGACCTCCTAGAGTTTCAACTCAGTGGAACAGAAAGAGGATTTGATGCAAGTTTCTCAATCCGATTGCAGTTGGTCAATTACAAAAAGCAAGAAATGGAAATTGTAGCAATTTTACATGGTAATTTTAAGGATGGTATAAATCTTCTTTCCACATAATTCACATAAAAAACAATTATACAATTGTAACAGTAAAAATAATATGAGGATATTATGCTAGGTTTGAAATAAAGTTATTCACTCCATTTAATTATTGTAATGGCATTGCTTAGTCAATAAGCCTTTTAATTTTTTTAACTGTCATATTATCATTCTCTTGCTGATCTACAAGAAGAACAAGAGAGTTATTGTCCATTCATGTTCTAAGTAACAACAGTAACTCCAACAATGTAAATTCACATCTTCAAATAAATAATAAAAATACCCGTCTGGGTTTTTTTCCTCTCCAAAAATGATATTATTTAGTATTGAAATTTTATATTGCTCCATGGACTTGTTTTAGATTACAGTCATATAGCAATATAACCATATTACATATTACATGCTGATAAACAGTGGGAACTTGGGGGTCTACCTTAAATTGAACCTGAAATTAGTATCAGTCACATCTCTCCAGGAAACTTTGTAGATAAGAGGTAATATCAAGCAAAAGCCAAGGACCAGCAGGAGTCAAGGAGAGAGACTCATGTCTCAAACTCGAGAGCATGCGCCACTGATATTCATTTCCTAAACCTGTGTCCAAAATGTTATTCACTTCTATAAAAAAGTTTCCTCTAATTAAGATGCAGTGGAACCCAGAGACTTTTTCTTTTCCTCCTCTGTTTTAAATGAAGCCTGGTTTCTGGTCTCTCAAAACCCTAGCCAGGTAGTCCCCAGACATTAGATGCCCTTCTATCACATGATGCCCAGGAAGTCAAATGTGAACTCTAGATGGTAGCAAAAGAGGTGGCTTTGTGATTTCAGTCAGATCCTCCAACACATCAAGTTTAATACTTCCAGACTGTACATACTCATTGACAGTTCGTTCTGCATGTCCTATACTTTAGAATAACCCATCTGACAGGAGAGGGGCTCCTTGTCCCCCTGGGCTCAGACAGGCAATCTGTGGAGGAGGGACTAGCACACTCTGACAAAACTCAGCCCAGGGAAAATCAGCTCTACCTCATTCCATTACACGCCTACTAACGTAGAAATCAGAAAATAGATCATTATGCCAGATCTCAATACTGAGTTCTAGGAGACAGTGACTCCTTATTAGTCAACCTGTGACTCAAGTGATCCCAAGTTAAGTTTTGTTGAATAATTAAGTAAAGACATTGGGTTTTTTTGTTTATTTGTTCATTTGTTTGTTTCTATAAACATGAGCTAGTGATTAAGAGCAAGACTGATTATCATATTTTTCTGTTTCTGGAGTTGTGGCTACCTTTGTGCATTTGGGTTTACCAGGAACACAATCTACCGCCTGTGTGGTTTTCCTTAGAGTCATGAAGACAAGACAAAGACCTCCACAATCTGTTGTCATGGTTTTCATCCACAGTACCAGAATTTGATAACTGACTTTGTACATTATAGTACATACAGAAGGAGAAAAGAATAATGAGCAGTTCATACTCCTCACTCTCAGCCATGAGCTGCCCAGCTCTATCTCACTAAGTCCCTAGCTTTAGAGCAATGTCAGGTACACTTGAGGAAGCTCACAGGTTAGACCTTAGGAACAATCCCATTGCTTTCCTACATCATGGGTTCACTGGAGAAAAGGTATACCTGACGTTGGAAGTTGAGTAAGCGAAGTGCTTTCAGTTCCACGGTTGCTTTGGTGCGTAAATCTGGTGGCAAGGAGCCAGGCAGACTTTCCAGTTCTTGTATCCTATGAGCTATGCGAGCCTGAAGTCTAGAAGGAAATAAGAAAGAGGGGGGTAGGGCGCGTGGAGATATGCATTATGATTTCGTCCTCTACCGTCAGCAATGCTTTAGGTTTGGGTTCATGGTACATTATATTCCACAAACTGACAGTTGATTTCTGACACTCAACTAGGTTTTCTTTCTTCCTCTTTCTTTCTTTCTCTTTCTTTTTTTCTTTCTTTCTTTCTTTCTTTCTTTCTTTCTTTCTTTCTTTCTTTCTCTTTCTTTCTCTCTCTCTCTCTCTCTCTTTTAAAAGAAAACAATGTTTTCAATTATTTATTTATTGGAGAGGGGGATGCATATGACATAGTGCATATAGTGCATGTATGGACAAAAAAAAGGACAGCTTGTAAATGTCAGCTCTCACATGCATCTCAGGATTCAAGACAAGGGACGCTTTTACCTGCCCAGCTCTCTCAATGGACCCCCAATGGGGTTTTCAAAAGCTAATCAAGAAAAGGCCCCCTTTGAATTCCTGAAGATAGATGCTTCATACTACCTAATACACCACGAACTTCTCTGTGGCTTCTCTCTAAGACATGGAAAAGAACTTCATACTCGGTTGAGGGGAAGGTGGGGGAGGGGGAAGAAGGGGAGGAGGGAGAGAATCAGAAGTCCCGGACTGCTCTCCACACAGAGAGAATTCGGAGGCACTCTGGCTAGCTTCCCAACTCCCAGCCTGCTATTGAACAAAGCTGAGGCCACAGTTCTTCCTTCTGTGCTGAGACCACAGTGACTCCAGTCTCGAAAGGGGGGTGTGGCAAGCGCAGTTTTAGGAGCTGAGGCCACAGAAGTCAGCCAGCTGAGACATTCCGAGAGCCCTGCCAACCACAACCACTTCCTCTGTGCAGTGCTGGTTTGAGGAAAGAAAGCAAGCTGGGCATCTGCAAAAGTCAGTGGCAGCAGTGAAGAGCAGTTCCTGAAAAGGATGCTGGGGGGGGGGGGGGGGGTTGGAGTTCTCATTTTAGACACCATCAAAAATATAATTGCAAGAACTTCCTCCTAATGAAGGCCGACTCTAGAATAGAAGATATCTCTCCTTAGCCTCTGGCTGCTTATGGCTCGGGCACACATAAACTGGTTTTAAGCCCTTCAAAAATGCACACCACTGAAATCTAGTTTTAGAATAAGCCCCTTCCTAGGTTTGGGATAAAACTGAGACTAGGACTGAAAAGAAGGAGATGTTAATAAAAGTAGTAGTGAGTTAACCCAGTATATACTCTCAGCACTAGGTGTATTTAATGAGCAATTTTTTTTTTAATTCCCAACACACACACACACACACACACACAGAAACATACACACGAGTACACATGCACACACATGTAAATAAATGCTGCAGTGATCCCATGTTAATAATGAGAAAACTGAAGAGACTTGTTGACATCACAAAGCTAGACATGGAGGAATCCAAAACCAAAACCTACATTGTAAGGATTACTGTTAAGATTATTGTTATCCGAATGGCTTTCCCCATCTATCTATGTAGCCCCAGGTGTCCAAATAGGCAAAAGAAGCGACATCTACACACTGAACACATGAAGACAAATCAAAACACTAAAAGAAGAATAGAAGTAAAACTAAAACAAGTTTTTAACCTGTAAAACCACCTTGCTTTATAGTTTTATTATCAAGACCACAGTAAAGGGAGTTAGCTATTGGCGTGATGGAAGGAAGATGGCGTCACCCACAATTGCATTTCAATATCTACTTGGTTCTAGACTCGGTATGTTCTTTTTTGACTTGAGTATCCCAGAACTTAAACTTCCCCTGTGTGTTCTGGATCGAGATGGCAAAGTGGGTCAGGCATTAAACTCGAAGAATGGTGGCTTCTGCCGCCATCTTCCAAAGGGTAGGCGCTAGGATGGAATGTGACCACAGGACACCTGGATTGACTTGTGCTGAGACAAAGCCTCACTGAACTGGGTGGGAAGCTGGAGGGAAGAGAGGGAAGAGAGGGAAGTGAGGAGACCAGGAGTGGGGCTTATGGTAACAGAGCGTGGGTGCCTGGGTACTGCAGCAGGTAGGAGCAAAGGGTACACTGCTCCCAGTCAGGGGCTGCTAAGTGATTCATTGGTGCATCTCAAGAGTTCTCTCTCTCTCTCTCTCTCTCTCTCTCTCTCTCTCTCTCTCTCTCT
>JADRCD010232373.1:26585-40600 GCA_019843815.1 Montemys delectorum
GTGTGTGTACACGTACCTCTCTCCCAATAGCTGGCACAGCAGTTTTTCTTTCTCTTCCAAAAATTAGGTAAAATTTCCCAAAAAATATAGACCTAGATAAGATTTTTTTTCTTTGTACCCCACCTCTCTCCCCAGGGTTTCTGTGTATATACCCTTGGCTGTCCTGGAACCAGGTTCCTACTGCCTCCTGAGTGCTGGGATTAAAGGTCTGTGCCACCACTGCTCTGCTAAAGTTTTTTCTTAAGCTAATTTACAGTCCTGGTATTCTTGGGGGTTGATTTTAAAAAGCTCTAGGGTGAATGAGATATGTGGCTTTTTATTTTTATGTCAAGGTTGTATCATCATAGAAAGTTGCTTTTTTCAATTAAATTCTTTAATTTTTGTTTTCTAAATGGGAGCTCTTTTACAAAACATATAGATCTTCATTACGTGTTTTATTTAGAAGTTTTTTTTCATCCATGTTTAAGAAAGCAATGAAAGCCCGGATTTGTTAAGCACCGGCATGCGTTATGTGAGACAGGTTTTAGAAAACCTTTCCCGAGAGGTCTTTAAATTAAGGCATGTGTTTTCCTTTGCATTGTCTTGTATATGACTAGTCAAATGACAGATAATATAGATTTCTAGCTTTTATATATTTTTATTTTTAATTTGATTTATTTACTAGGGGGCATGCATCCAAAGTGCATGTGTGGACATCAGAAGCCAACTTGCCGGAGTCAGTAACCTCCTTCCACTGTGTGGGTTCTGGGAATTAAATTCAATCTTCAGACTTAGTGGCAAGAGCGCCTACCCACAGAGCAAGTAGAAGTAAATATATTAGGAGCTGCGGTCTTGGCATCCTAACTGACGAGCTTACTCTAGTTTCAGATTCTCAAAGTCCAAACCTTTTTTAGAAAATCTGGTAGTTATTGGTAAAATCATATCACAATGATTACCATAAATTTTACTCTCAAAGTACCTTCCCTCTTTTCTAAGTTCAAAAGATAAAAACATCCTATCAGTCCAGCACTGGAACACACTCACTTGTGAGTCCAGCACCAGTATACACTTGTATACACTTGCTGGTTGTAGTCCTTATCACTACCAACAACCCCCTTTGTAGCCAGACTATGTAGAGGTACAAAGGCAGGATTTAATGAAAAAAAGGTATTGGCAGCTGGTCAATTCTTTGTCGGTGCATCTCCACAATAAGGCTGATACGCCTGGTTAGTCTTATCCTAATTACATTATAATGTGGTGGATTCATCCTTAATATTGGGAAACAGAAACCCATCCACAGACTTACATATTCCAATGTCTAACTTAACAGCACTAGTGAGGCTGGAGAGCGCTAGTTCTTGCAGAGGACTCAGGTTCAATTCCCAGTACCCACATGGGAATCTCATCTGTAACTCCAGGTCCAGGGGATCTGACGCCTCTTCTGACCTCCTCAGGCGCCAGGCACGTACACGATGAACATACATACGTGCAGGCCACACATTCAGACGCATAAAGCAAAAATAACTCTTAAGAAAAAAAAATAATGTAAGGTTACCCTCCCCCTAAAAAGAAAGAAAAATATTTCCTTAGCTCTATTACACCCCCACCCTACCCCCCAGCTGTGCGAAGCTGGCCTCGCTACCAAGTCTTGTGTCTGCTTCATCATTTGCAGAGCATGAATGATGATATCTCTCTCATAGAGCGGTCGTGAGATTTCGGTAAGATTGTCTGACTACATGCTCAACTTACCATCTTTATTTTCAAGGATGGAGAGAAGAATCTAATTTAATCACGGTACGCCACACAATCGAAAATCCCATGAAAAAAGAAGGTACCTCTGGAATTCAGGTACCATATCAGCGGGCACCTTGGGGAGCTATTTCTGGGCTAAATTTCAAGACATGTCTGCAAGTTCACACAGCCCAGCGCAGATGCTCCTGGGGTCAGTGGACTTGCTGTGTGTTCCCTGCCAGCTGCTATCAGGGCTACTTAGGAACAAATTCTATTTCTTAGCTAAATTCAGATTTATTTACCGTGTGGGTCTGTTTTCTCCTCTCCCTGACTGACGACTGTATAAATACAGTGATTTACAGAGACCGGGAAATTCAGTGTAGCTTCCTGTACTTCTACTCAGGATGTGAGCCTCACCTACTGTGTTCTGTGCCAGTCCTGCAGGACGTTCACAGAGAGCACTGGACTCGGGCCACAAAACCCACCCACTGTGCACCAAACACCTGTGGTTAACTACCCAAGGCCTTTCCCCTCACCTTCAAACTGAACACAGATTGAATTTTTAGCTTGTCTCTCCAGTATTCAGGCTTATGGACAGTGTTCAAAATACAATCTACTTCAGTCCGTATCTTAGGAAGCAAAGTACTGCCTGGCTCTCAGAAAGTGGTCCAATCCCATTCCATCTGATATGAAGTAACAGGGCTGTACACGCACTAAAACACCTGCGCCTCAGCCTCACCTGCATAGCATTTCTGTGCACTCAGATCCCACTCAGCACTCAGATCCCACTCAGCACACAGGGCGATTATGCAAATCACTACTCTGCATTAAAGAGAAATGTAAGTGATTTCTACAGGTTGGGAAAAAAAAATAAATGAAGTAAAGAATATTTAAACTGAGCATATCCAAAAGTTTCAGATAACTCCCCCCCCACCACCACCAAGGGAAAACACAAGCATTTATTAAGATGAGCAGAAAACAAAACAAAACAAAAAAACCCACTTTCTTTTTCTACCACTACAAGGTTGTTCTCTCGCCTTCCCCAAACCACAACTTTTTCAGTTCTCATTTTCATTCTGCTTTAATCCCTATAAGGAAAAGAGAATGAAAGCGAAAAGAGAAATGTGTCTTCGTCTGGAGCGTTGCCCACGTGAGCAAGGACAAGGCTCTGCTTGAGAAGTGGCCAACGTGTCCGCCACTGCCCCCGCCCCCGCCCCCGCCCCCGCCCCCGCCCCCGCCCCAGCCTCCTCCAGCACACATGCGCAGTGTGTGTGTGTGTGGGGGGGCAACTGGCTAGGAAACAATGTCACTTCCGGTGAGTTCTAGCTCTGGAGTAGGTTTGGGGAAGGAAAACCAACCCAAGTGTAACACGTTCTCTTTGTTCATTAAATACACTAGGAAAGGGGAAAGAAGAATGGAAGACACCTGACTACCTTAGGAGAAGTGCGTGTATTCAAATGTGTTTTTTTCAGGGTGTTTATGAGTAAATATATTTTTTAAAGGGGAGGGGGAATGGTTTAATACTGACCTTAAAAAATCTTTCCATTATTTAGATTTATTCAAAATGTCTATAAAAAAATGCCGTTATCCAATAAGGTTGTATATCCTTCTATGTCACATTTCTGTACAAGTTTTACGGGATCAATACTCGCGGCAGCTGCAAGGACGCCTTGCTCTATTAGAAAGAGATATTTCCTCCCCTCTTTCACCCAGGGCCTCCTTATCCACATGGCCATAAAACAATGATCTGCCCAAACAAATATTTTCATTTCTTACAAAGCATGACAACTGGGACATACAAAAGACATAAGATGAAATTAAGTCCTCTTGTTGACAGGGATGCGATGAGGCAGGAATAGGCAAAGAGGTGTTTAGTTAAGAAGGGTTGCCCCTTTGTGGAAATGGCCCAGAAAAATTAAGGCACAGTTAGGTTCAGTTGACATGAAGTATTAGTTACATGGATGTACTCAGATAACATAAACTTCACTGTTTAAATTTCACTACTTCATTCCCATTATTTGGTGGAAAGGTTTCTCAGATGAGGAATTCAGCATCCTACTTTCTTCATGCCGTGGAATGTTTGCCTGCTCAGTTGAGGTCATTTAAAACCTGCTAACGCCTTTGGGGGCCTATGACCTGGCAGGTGATACCCCAAGACATGCTTCACGCACCATGGATGATGTTCATATGGCAAAATCCCATAATGTTACCTCTTGGGAACTTCACTTTGTTCCCTCTGCTCTGCCTAGGTGCCAGTTATCTTGATGTAACCAGCTGGCCTCTGCATAAAATCCGGTTGTTAAAACTACTCATGCTCTAAGATGTGGGAAGCAGAGACAACCAGTTCTGTTAACAGTGTGTCCAGAGTAAGACCGAAAAGAAATTGTGCCAAGAAGCTATGATCTCCATACTTCACGTACAAGAGTGAAGAGCTGAGGCACCCCCACATACACACACACTCTGCAGATCCTTCCCCTGGTCTGGAGGATTTGGATCAAGGAGCCCTTTAGGGGAAATAAGTCAAGAGTATGAGCTTTCAAGTCACAATGGCTAGTGTCTGGATCTGAGTGCCCTCATGCATCCGAGGGGACATGTGCCAAGGACGTGGCAGAGCACCAGTGAGCAGGCAGGTTCTCGGTGTCTAAGTTTTCCTTCTATTTGGCCAAATTCTCTAGAGCTTTAGTTTCAGAGCTTTATAGTTTTACTGCAGGTTCAACTTGCCATTTCCCTGCGTGGAGTTTGGGGTGTCTTTTCCAATGATACTGTTTGGTTCCTCCATCTATCAAAAGGCTCCCTCGTGGCCACATAGAAATCTGGGTACCAAATAATCTTTTCCTTTAGAAACTCCACTCTAAAGTGATAGTGCTGGCGCATGCCTATCATATTCTGAGACTGACAGAATGCTACAGATGCAAGGCTAGCCAGGGCTTCAAGGAAAGAACTTGTCTTAACAATCTCATACACAAAGGCTGGAGAGATGGCTCGGCGGTTAAGAGCAACGATCACTCTTCTAGAGGTCCTGAGTTCAATTCCCAGCAACCACATGGTATCTCACAACCATCTGTAATGGGATCCAATGCTCCCTTCTGGTGTGTCTGAAGACAGCTATAGTGTACTCATATAAATAAAACAAATCTTTTTTTTTTTAAAAAAAATCTCTCTCTCTCTCTCTCTCACACACACACACACACACACACACACACGAAAGAAAAGAACCACATTCTATATTCTAAATGTTTGTATCTCCCCAAATTCCTATGCTGGAATCTAAACCCCCAAGTAGATGGTATTAGGAGGTAGAGAAAATTAAGCCTTGAGGAAAAAGCTTTCATGAGTGAGACCAGTGAAATGTGAGAGGCCACAGGTTTCCTCACCCCTTCTATTGTGAGAGGGTAGAGTACACATGCTTTCTGAGACTCAGAAAGCAAGGGCTCACATGATAAAGTGGCTGATACACTAATAATGTTGGAAGTCCCAGCCTCAGAACTATGAGACGGAGATGTCTGCTTGTTTTGTTTTGGGCTTCAGTTTTATGACAGGGTTTCATACATCTCAAGCCAGGATTCAAACTCTCGATATAACTAGAGATGACAGTGACCTTTCAACCCTCCTACATCTATATCCCAAGTTCTGGGGTTAGATACTTGTATGCCACAGCTGGCTTAAGAGACCCATTAAGAATTATTAACTTTTTGTGTTTCTACGTGAAGTATATAAGTAAGTACATGTGTGTCGGGGCCGGGGGAGTGGAGGTCAGAAGGAATTTATGGATGTCCTATGTCCTAGTCTATCAGTCTCTGCCTTATCCCCTTGAGATCTCCAACTGAACATAGAGTTCGACTGGTGGCCAGCAATCACCAACCATATTCCTGTCTCCTTACCAGTCCCTCACCACAGTGCCTACATTACGGTGCATGCAACCACGCCTGATTTTTGCACACATCCTTGGAACTTAAACTCAGATCACACTGCTTGCACAGCAGGCAGTCTTGCCCACTGAGCAATCTCCCCAGCCACTAGACTCATTTCTAATATCGAGCCTTCTACCTACAAGAGTCCATCTTCCTGGAGCTCTGTTTTTCAAAACTATATCTACCAGAAAAGAAACACTAACTTGAAAATTAAAACACTTAAATCAAATATATTAATCGGAATCCTTTCTCCTTACCTGAGTTCCTAAACCCTGAACAAATATCCCAGTGTCATTGTTCTGGTGGCTATTAGCTTGTCAGTTCACCCAAATGAGTGGAAGCCATTCATAGGAGACGGTACTTGTATCTAGGGAACACTACAATTTCCACTATCTAAAACCCTGGTAGCTAAACCATAACCTCTATTTACCTAGTTCTTTTTGAAAACTTGATTGAATGAATGAATGAATGAATGATTAGGGAAACAGTCATGTGTGTCACAGTATGCAATATAGCAGGTCAGGAGACAACTTTCTGTAGTCGTTTCTCTCCTTCTATCTTTATGTGGGTTCTAGGGATGCAACTCATGGTCCATCAGGCTTGCGGGGCAAACACATTCACCCTGAGCTATCCTGAGATGCATACTTGAAATGCAACCTCCACAGAGGAGCACTTTAAAGCCCCTTGGTACCTCTGAGTTCTACCAACATGAAAGAGCCATGTCTCCAGAAGGCCATAAAGAAGATGATGTCGACTCCCTCCACTATTTAATCATAGCTTCTGATTCTTATCCCAAGGAGTCTAAGAAATGGCATGTGGATCTGTTACCCTGCTATGAATAAATGTTACCAGTGTTTCTATCATCCAAAGCCTTTAATAATAATAATAATAATAATAATAATAATAATAATAATAATGACGACGTAATGACAGTCATATCTTTGAGTTCCAACTCTGTGAATTCAACTTGCCACAGATAAGAAATACTCCAGGGCAAAAATACATCCATACTGAGTAGGTATAGACTTCTTTTTCTTGCCATTATTCTTTAAACAAGACAGTGTATCAACCATTCTGATAGCATTCACATTGTAGTTGGTATTTCCCCTAAACAATCTACAGATGATAAAGTACACAGAAAGGATATGCATAGTTTAAATGCAAATGCCTCGCCACATTTCATAGAAGGGACATGAACACAACGGATCTCGGTATCTATCCACTGGGGTCCTAGAAGCAATCTGCTTCAGGCACGAAGGAATGACTGTAATTTGAAGGATAATCACACCTGGGAGATCTACTTTATATTCTCATGCCAGGAACGACGGTTGTGTCCTCTGAGAAATTGGGAAGCAACTTCCTTCTGAATGGTGAGAATGAGATCTGTGACCCCACCTCCTTGTGGCTCTGTCAGAAACCTCAAGTCCTCTTTGAAGCTCAGCCATGGGAACGGCAGGGGGCTATTGTGGGCTCTACATCCCTGACCTGGAGATTCTTGCTTCTTTTTAAAATATCCCACATTTTCAGCTTTCTTATTTGATTTTTTTTTTTTTTTTTTTTTACAACAGGTCTCATCACATGCATAAATGTTATTCCAACAAACGGGGTAAGAAATAAATAAATCAACAAATATTGAAAGACTCGCCTGGGGGCCAATTTGAGCAGGGAGTTCTATAGCTGAATGCAGAGGATACAGGGCTTCTAACCTGGAGTATACTGATGGGCTTTCAAGCAGCCTTGTACCTCTTAAAAGAGAATACAGGACTTTAGGAGTATGTGCTTAGTGTTTATGTGCTTTCTCCCAAGGTTCCCAGCTTGCAGAAAGGTCTCCAATTAAGAAACACTGCTCTAGGACTCTTTATAGCAGGAATCAAGAATCTTAGCCAATCTCACTGGCCTCTACCAACCTAGTGCTT
Source organism: Montemys delectorum (assembly GCA_019843815.1). Taxonomy (NCBI): domain Eukaryota; kingdom Metazoa; phylum Chordata; class Mammalia; order Rodentia; family Muridae; genus Montemys; species Montemys delectorum. Next base: position 34,123 of record JADRCD010232373.1, read on the forward strand.
CTGTGTGCAAGAAGCTGCTTATGCAAGCTGGACCAGAATGATATTCATTTGGTTGTGTATTAACCTACCAGATGGTCGATTGTAGCTAACAAGAGCTGGCTGCTGCTGCTGTTGTTGCTGCTGGGACTGTGCCTGTGCCTGCTGCTGAGCCTGCTGGGGCTGCTGTTGTTGCTGCTGAGGCTGCTGTTGTTGCTGCGGCGGCTGCTGCTGCGGCGGCTGCTGCTGTTGTTGCTGCTGCTGCATACCAGGTAAGGTCCTTTTTCCCTGCACTGCAAGCTGCAGAGTTTCAGGGAGAGGCTGGCCCCTGGCCAACATTTTGTAAGCTAAAATCTGAGCTCGAAGCTGATGCAGCTGTACAGGACTGAAAGGCGAGGGACCTCGGTTAGGCTGGTTCATGGCCTGCAGATCCCCTGGGATGAGTGTCCCTGGCTGACTTGGCGGCATCTGGGGTGGGGTTGGGCCTCCTCCAGATATAGGGCTGGAGACGTGTTCTGGGGCTCCCAAAGGAGACGGATGTGGTGACATATAACCTAAAATAAAAACATAATATCACAGGCTATAGCAGATGATTGGGAGGGGGGTAGTCTTGAGTACTCTATATTTCCTATTGCAACACAACATGATAGAAACATAAGGTATTAATACGTTAACAATAACATATAAAGTTTTTCTATCATTTAAAACTACCTAGTAGGTACATTTAAGAGGTCAAAGAAATAGGTAAAGATAACTTTACAGCAGTTTATTTAACACCCACAAAACTAGCATTTCAAAAAAAGAGCTACTTTGTATTCTTTTTTTCATAATAGGTCTTTGATATCCTGTATTTCATGCTCACAGAACATCTGGATTTCTCTAGCCACATCTCAAATGATCAATAGCCACTTGTACCCTAGAAGGCAAACTGAGTGGTTGTTAGACACCTGCAGGAACGACGATGAAGGGGAGTATTCTACATTAGAAGTAGCTCCAAGCCATTCAACAAAACATTGAAGAGGTCTAACGTGGCTCTGTACAGAATAGACAGTGTCTTATGAAGAGATCAAGTATTGCTTGGTTGATTATCATGCAAGCTGTGACTAACTGGCAATTACAGTCCCTGTGCAATGGCTGCACACAGCATCTCAACTGAGTTTGTCCAAAAACAGGCTAAACCAAAGACCGAGTGCAGGTAATTTATATGGGAGGTGCTGGGACACTGAGGGGAGTATGGAGAGGTAATATACGGGAGGGAAGATAGCCAATAAAAGATGCATTACCAAGCCAGCTGTTGCAGCGGGCCTCGAAGATTAATCCACTGCAGAAGCTTTGGGATACAAGATAAATAAAACTACCTAGTCTTATTCCAGGGAGGAGGTTAAGAAGCTGGGGCATTTTGGCTCCTATGGTACCAGTCACTGATGAAATTACTAGTCTCACTAATGCTGTGGGGGCCATAGGACACTATTCCACTGTAGGTAAGGCAGGCATCACCAATCAGAAGAGAATTAAGATGATGATGCCTGCCAACCAAGCAGTTGTAGGCACAGGAATGACAGAAGGAGCAAAGCACATTGGGAAGAGCATATACTGCCAATATCAATCTAAGGAAACTTCTGTTACTTCATAGTCTAAGGTAAGGCTCTAGAGTCACTCAATGTCCCACAAGTAAATCTCTGTAGCACAGCTAGTTTTGTTTGTTTGTTTATTTGTTTGTTGTTTGTTTTTGAGACAGAGTTTCTCTGTGTAGCCCTGGCTGTTCTGGAACTCACTCCATAGACCAGGTTGGCCTCAAACTCACAGAGATCTGCCTGCCTCTGCCTCCCAAGTCTTGGATTAAAGACATGCATCACCACTGTTGGATCTATAGCTCAGGTTTTAAAATCGAGTCTTTCTGGATCTAACACACACACTCAATAATCTACTATACATTTTGTTATGTCAAAATACGTCAGATATTTAAAATTTCAAAAATCTCCAGGCATAATACCAGGGGTATCACGAAAAAATGGAAGGCATGGACTTGGGTTTTAACATACCAAATTGAAGAAATAAAGAATATATTTCTGAAGAAAGAAAAGTCAAAACACAGAAATTTCAAGGGAAGCATTTCAGAAGGTGGTGTGCTAAACAATACCCACAACAACTTATGACTGAGTGTTGTCAAAGGAGACCAGGAGATGGAAAAAGGAACCAAGTGGCTACTGCAATCCAACAGCTGCCTTCAGTTCAAACAAAGTACCAATGTTAATAAAGTGAAGGAGTCCCAAGGCAGAACAGGACAAACACAGACAAAAAGACCTGATCCTTTGATGATTGTTTGATGGTTATTGTAAAGGTTACCACAGGCCTGGCTACTAGGTACAGTCTGTGTGTTTGAACCCACGTCAAGTCTGTAAAAAAGAGTTCCATGGCCACAAAGCTCCAGAGGTGGGAGGCCCCCACAGACCACCACCATCCTGAAGCCAGGAGAAAATAAATGATAGTTACCTTTTTTGTGGTTTTGCTATTCCAAGGGGGAAAATAAATTAACACAGTCCTCTGAAAAGAATTGGTGTTCTTCTATTGATTATTAAGAACTGAAACACCACATGGAGAACTCCTACCCAAGAAGGGGACTGCTGGGTCTCAATATCCAAATCCCTATTTCATTCAGTAGCACACAACATCAGGATGGGGCTTCTAATTCTTGTTAGCTGTCTATGTAAGCGAGCCAAGGAAACCTCCCTCAAGTCAGCCTGTTAGACTGCTAGCATGAGTATTCCAACATGTTACTATTTACAATAAACAGAGTATCAATAAGATTCTTAACTTCTGCCATTGATATTTCTTCCTGCTTATAAAGCTGATATTCACCCTTTCATTTTAAGCTGATCAAAATGGCTGTTCACTAAACACCTTTCTTCCCAACTCTGAATCTAGTATAAGAAGGAAAACTTCTATTTTCATAGTAGGAAGACATGACATAAGGAGTTAGGATGAGTGACTAGTCTCCTGCTGACCACCCAGTCTTCCCCATTTTCTAAGCTGTCAAGTAGAAGGTGATCCACAAGTCAAAGAATTCCTGGTACAAGGTCTAAAGTACTGGACAAACCCATATAAACTCAACTGCATAATGTAGCTTATTGAACCAATTTTTTTTAAAAAATTTATTTATTTATTTATTTAATGTGGCTATACTGTCACAGTATACTCTAACTCCCTTCAGATCCCATTACAGATGATTGTGAGCCACCACGTGGTTGCTGGAAATTGAACTCAGAATCTCTGGAAGAGCCATTGGAGCTCTTTAACTGCTGAGCCATCTTTTAGTCACAAGTAAAGTTTTGCTACGAGCAAGAATATGCTACAAAGATGTGACAACTGCATTGAACAGATGAACTCAAAACTCTGAAGGCCAAACAAAAGATCCTGCAACTGAGAACTGCAGAATGTACTCCAAAGGCCTAGATGCTTGATACAGGTTTGGACCTCAGCTTGGCACACCTGGGAAAGCGGCAGACCTTTGAAGATGTGGTATCTACTAAAGAGTTAAGTAATTGGGTATGTGCTACTGAAGGGGATATTAGGACCCAATCCCTTCTTGTCTATCTGCGTCTGCTTCTGAAGTGCTAACAAGTAAATAGGCCTCCTCCACCCCACTGCTCTTTCTAGAATATACTTTGCCATCTCAGATCTAAGTTCACAGAGCCAAGGTGGACAGAAACATTTGCAATTGAGCCAATATAAATGTTCCCTCCTTCCAACTGGACTGTCTGGAATATCTTATAACAATAACAAAAAGCCAACCAACATACCTAGCCACTGAGAAATCAACACAGGAAAGCAGTGATAAGTTTGACGAGAAAGAAATTGGCAGAATAAAATTCATATGGCAGGATCAATCAATAGAATAAGAAAATTTGCCTCAAATTTGATAGAAAGAAGCTGGGGGTGGGAAGAAATTGTTTCCCAGAATTTACAGAGGATGTTAATAGAATCGCTCTGTCACTGTGACATTAAAAATGTGACAGTGGCTTAGCTACAATGAAAAGGATTTTTTTTTCCCAGACATGAGTAGCATCCCATAAAACTTAAGAGAAAACAGATTCTAAATGATATATCAGCATAACATATTTTGGTAATTATCCTCAGTTGAGAAAACAGAGAGAAGAAATTGCCTCCGAGTAAGTATCCATTTGTGCAAAGATAACACTGTTGCTGCAGATCCACTCTTCTCCAAGTTTGCTTTGATTTACTCAGCCAAAAGTGTCATAAAAAGGGCGGTTTTCATTCACTAGTCTTAAAGAGTCATTATCTCCCTATTGTCACCTTGCTTTGGAGGGAAGCAATAAGTTCTCTCCAATTAATAATCTCAGATTTTTAAGTACTAATTTTATACTCACTTTCTACATACAACAGCACAGGCATGTATTTTTAGATTGTATATTTAGATAATGTATATATATATATATACACACATACATATATATGTATATATATACACACATACACACACACTATATATATATATATGTATATGAATTTTATTCTGCCAATTTCCTTCTTGTCAAACTTATCACTGCTTTCCTGTGTTGATTTCTCAGTGGCCAGGTATGTTGGTTGGCTTTTCGTTATTGTTATAAGATATTCCAGACTGTCCAGTTGGAAGGAGGGAACATATATACAGTGTGTGTGTGTGTGTGTGTGTGTGTGTGTGTGTGTGTGTGTGTGCATATCTGCCTGTAAGAGCATTATTTTTTATTAGATATTTTCTTTATTTACATATGATTTCTCCTTTCCCAGTTTCCCCTCCAAAAAAAAACCAAAAAACAAAAAACAAGAACAAATCCTTGTTGCCTCCCTCCTCCCCCTGCTTGCCACTCTACCCTCTCCCACTTATTGGCCCTGGCATTCCCCTATACTGGGACATAGAACCTTCACAGGGCCAAGGGCCTCTCCTCCTATTGATGACTAACTTGGCCATCCTCTACTATACACATGCTGCCAGAACAATCAGTCCCACCATGTGTACTCCTTGGTTGGTGGTTGAGTCCCTGGGAGCTCTGAGGGTACTAGTTAGTTCATATTGTTGTTTGTCCTAAGGGGCTGAAAACCCCTCAGCTCTTTTGGTCCTTTCTCTAACTCCTTCATTGGTGACCCTGTACTCAGTTCAGTGGATGGCTGTGAGCCTTTACTTCTGTATTAGTCAGGTACTGTCAGAGCCTCTCAGGAGATAGCTATATCAGGCTGGATTGTCCTTCCTTCAGTCTCTACTCCATAGTTAGTCTCTGCAACTTCTTCCGTGGGTATTTTGTTCCCCCTTTTAAGAAGGAATGAAATGTCCACATTTTTGGTCTTCCTTCTTGTAAGAGCATTCTTAATCCACTGTGTTAAAAATAAATAATGTTATCATTGGGACCATGAGGTACACAAGTATTTACTGAGGGAAATGGTTTTGCCTTCCAAGCAATACCCTAAAATATCCTACACTGTGTTCTGAATTAGTTAAAGCTAGCATCCTTCTGATCAATACTGGATCTCCCTAGAGCTGTCAGTTTAGAACGACGTTTACACAGTGGGATTCTTAGATACATACTATTACCAGGTCAAAAGTTTTTTTTTCGATCATTCTATAAAATGGAAGTGCATTATACCAACACTGTTGTATTTTGAAAGCATTCCCTCCCCAGCCTACAGAACACTTTATGATTTTATGGAATATTACATGCTCGTTCTGACTCCACTGACTGAAGGTCCTCCTATTTCCAAGTAATTAACACTGATGTAATTTATATAAAAACAGGACTATTTAAAAGCATGGGTTGTCGTGTGCTTAATTTGTTTCTGTGTCTAAGGGAACACAGTGGGCAGAGTGGTAGAGAGTGGTAGAGAGCATCACTGCCAAGCAGGGTAATCCAGAGGTAAACAAAATAATCTTAAGGAGAGAAGAGGAGTCAAGCTACCAGAGAATTTTCAGGAGAAGCAAATGTGAAACTGTCTCAGTTATAAAATTCAGGTGTCTTTATTTGTTCCTTCAGGGGCATTCACACAGCACCAGTCACTTCTAGGTGTCTGGCAAAGCCAGGAGCAGAAAAAGTTGGAGCATCTGGGAGCAGAAAAAGTTGAAGCATCTGGGTTTAGGAGTTACTGTATGCATTTCATTCCTACCTTCCAGGTACTGAAACTAAGGCCTCATTATCACTATGAGTACACATGACCCCTTAGAATTTAAGTGATGAACCTAGAGGTGCTGCTGCAATTCATTGTCAAACTTCTCCTTCCTAGCCTACAACAGGCCTCACTCCTCCAAATCTCCTCCACAGATCAAGATTTCATGAGTCATCTGGAATAATTATGCTCACCTGCGACCAGGACTCTGATCAGACCCTGGGATGTTCAAGATCATTAATAACAACAGAGGGGCCCTCTAATGTCCACCTCTGTGACCTGCTTATATATATAACAACTGTGAGCAGGCTTCTCTAAACCCTCACAGCCCAGTCTGTTCTGTGGTGGA
>JADRCD010232374.1:11856-32767 GCA_019843815.1 Montemys delectorum
CAACAAAAGTCCTGAAAATGATGATGCCTCGAAACATTGGAAATCAGAGATCCTACTACAGGAAGTGAGATAAAATCGCGATAACAAGTGCTCCTTTATAAAGGGGAAAAGAAGACTTTCTTTTGAACCTACAAACTGAAAAGAACATGAAAGATGTATGATAAGACCACTGGAATGGCACTGATGCTTAACACTCTTAAGCCAATCAAAACAGGAGAAAATAAACAGCCCTGGAGATAACCTGGTGACCGCATACTCACTACACCTTCAGGCTGAGGACAAACCCATGATTAAGGAAATATATGTAAGTGAATTTCCTCAGATTTCTTATGACCTCAATCTGTCTCCCTCTCCTTAGATCCTTTCACCAGTCAATAGCATGAGTTATGCTATGAATATTCCTTCCACGCTGTCTCAAGCACAATCTTCCATGAATCATTACCATAACCTCCTAACAGTGGGACTACATTAAACTAAAACCCTAAAAAGAACAAAGAGGCCTGCTAGAAATGCATTTTCTTTTATGTGGATAAATATAATCCAGTACAGTGTTAGATTTTCAATAGTAGATGTCTCATGATATTTTCAATGGTCATTTATTTATACATCATTCTCTCATGTCTAAGAATATTTCTATTATCTGGTCACCAGAGTATAGTCTGGTTTTTACAGACTAATAGTTTATTTTTATACTAATGTTATAAATCATTTGAGCAGAGAGTTATATGGCTTTCCAAATATGTCATTGAAATTCTGTGACCTTCTGTTTAGGTGCTATTGAACACTATCTTAGTTAAGATATTATTATGGTGGAGAGATATCATGATCACAGCAACTCTTAAAAGCAAACTATTTAATGTGGCTTCCTTACAGGTTCATAGGTTTAGTCCATTATCATCATATAGGGAGCATGGTGATACACACACAGACATGGTCCTGGAGAGGTAACAGAGTTCTACATCCAGATCCAAAGACAGAGAAAGACTGACACTGGACCTGAAATCTCATTTCAGAATCAAAATCTCAAATCCCATTGCAGTGTCACACTTCCCCCAAGGCCATATCTTCTAATGAGCCTATGGGAAGCATTTTCATTCAAACTACTACCAACCATTTCAGGAGTGTTTATTTTTGAAATACGTGAAAATTCCCATTTTCCTATTGTTTATTATCAATACCGAGTCCAGGGAGCTTAATGTATTATAGCTTTGGTGGCCTTAGGGAAAACTAATAATCCATAAGTATTTAAAGAATGAAATATTGAATATCTAAAACAGACAACAGCAGCAACAAAATCAAAAAAGAAAATCTCTACAGAGGAAGGAACAGAAATTGTTTGCTTGGGTATTTTGACATTCTCTTCTCATCCCCATTCACTGTAATGTTGGTAAATAAAATTGAAGACTCAGACATTTTTCTCTAGAGCATTTTGTCCTTTCATTGTGTGACTCTTCAGTAGTCAGTCTATAATAATCATTTATTTTGTACCATAAAGTCTGGCACACAACTGCTTATTGTTTATATAGCTCCTTAAGTGCTAGTCTCCTTGGGAGATTACAACTCATTCAGGTTGATGAAATGTTGTCTTCTTTTTTTTTTCCTGTATCAGCAAGAGTGTTGAGGTAATTATTATTACACTCTTCAGAATAACTGACAGTATTGGACACAATGCCTTGCTCATAATGAAATCCCATGTTGTTTGAAGTAATGAATAAATGAACAAGTACTTGTTTAGTTGAATTAAAACAGAACACATACTGGAGAAGAAATACTGTTGTTAGGATGCATTGGACATTTTCTATTACCTAATCTGCCCACATGACATTTGTCCTTGGATGTTCTTTTTGGAAAACTCCAATGTACCAAGTTCCCTACTTATGATAGTTTATTTAAGTCTAAGAAACAAAATGACTCATTTCATTGTAAATCAATAGGAGGGAAACCTAAGTTGCCTTAAAGCTCCCAAGTTTTATGAAATAACTTGATTTCAGGTTAACACATCCGGAATTGTACTTCTAGCCAGGCAGTGGTGGCACACACCTTTAATCCCAGCACTTGGGAGGCAGAGGCAGTTGGATTTCTGAGTTTGAGGCCAGCCTGGTCCACAGAGTGAGTTCCAGGACAGCCAGGGCTACACAGAGAAACCCTGTCTCAAAAAAGCAAACAAAAAGAAATTGTACTTTTTATTCTATACTCCACATGTAGGATCTATAAGTAACAGCCAGTGCAATCTTTCTAGATTACAACCTGAGTATAAATACAGAGAAAACATGATTCACCTTCCAAATGCATCACAGAAGAGCATCACTAAAAGACACCTTTGCAAATATGTGCTTGAACAACTTATTCTAAGGTAGGGTAAATGCATTTGCTTAAGTGAATCTGAATACTTGTAATGAAAAATATAAAAACAACATGGAATAATACAGACCAGTGTCTCAAAAAATTGATAGAAATATCATTGTGTGTGAAGGTGTGTGTGTGTGTGTGTGTGTGTGTGTATGTGTGTGTGTGTGTGTGAGTGTGTGTGTGTGTGTGTGTGTGTGTGTGTGTGTGTGGTGTAGTGTGCTATTTGAATGCTGATTTGACATAAGCTAAAATCATCTGAGAGGACAGAACATCAATTGAGAAAATGCTTTCAAAATATTCAGCTGTAAGCAAGCAAACCTGTAGAACATTTTCATAGTTAGTGATTGACTGCAGAAGGATCCATATATTGTGGATAGTGCCATCCCTTGGGTTTCATGAGAAGGAATAATGAGGAGCCAGTGAAGTAGCAACAGTCTTCAATGGTCTTTGTCTAAGCTCCTGCCTCCATGGTTCTGCCATGCTTGATTCTTGTCCTGACTTCCTTTAGTGGTGAACTGTGATCAGTAAGTATAAGCAAAATAATTCTTTTCCTTACAAGGATGCTCATGATTATGCTGCGGCATCTCAGTAATAGTAACACTAAATAAGACAGGATAGAATAAAGAAGAAGATAAAGTGACTGCACCCATTGTATCTGTTTTCTATACGATGATACATATCCTCAAAATATATTGGAGGGGAAAGTGGGAAAGGAGAAATTTGCATGTAAAGAAAGAAAATATCTAATTAAAAAAAAGAAATGTCTATTGGTGAGGGTGGGGTGAAAACTATCAGATCAGAATACAGTATATACAAAACTTATTTTCAATAAAAAATTAAATAAAAATGAAATATATATATATATATATATGCCCAAATCCTATAATCACAACAACTAATACTGGTAGCAAGACAATTCAAAACTAATTGAAAGCAGTTTCAGCATAGTAGATTGACTGCCTTAAAGACTTTTTTGCAGCCGTGGGCTCTGTAGCCAGTCTGCCATCCTCAAACAGCCACTACGTTTTTAGGTGAACAATACAGAACATCAAATGAACACTCTTTTATATCATATGATATATATATCATATGATATATCATTGTTTATATGTGTATGTGTGTGTAATTCTGTGTGTGTGTGTGTGTGTGTGTGTGTGTGTGAGAGAGAGAGAGAGAGAGAGAGAGAGAGAGAGAGAGAGAGAGAGAGAGTCATCTCCTGAATCTCCTGACAGAATCTAAATATTTCTATTTTAATAATCATTCATACTTGCCCTGGGTTCTCTGCCTAATTTTTAATCTTTGCCTAAATTTCTTCCACTTGATAAGGACTATAAATTTTTATCCTAGAGCTCATCGTTTGAAAATAGGAAATGGAAAATAAATAAATAGCCCTGGCAGGAAATTAGTGCAAGCATATTCATGAGAATAAAAATATTAAAGTGATTAACCAAAAATTTAATATAGTGATCAATCATTATATAATTCTGATAACCCTTAGTAGTTTGCTCATCATAAGAAATAGATTATTGTAGGTAATTTGCTTAGTAGAAGCTAAACTGAGCTAGCTGGAATGTTGGCTTATCTCTGTTATCCCGATAAGTGTGGGTCTCTGTAACTTTGAGTCTAATCTGAGATATATTGATTCAGAGAGTGAGACTGAAGGAATGACCAAGGCATGTAGGTTGAATAAACAAAGAACCTAATCACAGCTGAGGCTTATAGACCATCAAGTCTAAGAGGGCACTGGGATAATAAGCCTTGTGGGTGAAGATTTCATAACTTTTAAACAGGAAATTAGATAAATTTAAAAAAGAAAATGAAAATAAAAATTACCATACTCTTATATTTACAACTCTGATAGGATTAAAATGTTCATCAGAGCCCCAAAATACTCCAGAGAATTCGCGAGATTTGCCAGGCTTGATAATTCAGGGAGAACACCCACAGTAGCAAACATTTAAGTGACAGCTATACAGGGTTTGAGTTGCTTTAGTTACTTAAAAGCTTGGCTTTAGGGCAGAAAATAAGAAAGAATTTCTAAGCATGGATTGGTCAGAATTGGTGACTGTGTGGGTTGGAGTAGTATGCTTGGACCACATGGGTCCATGTTGTCTATAGAACTGGTTGGTCTGCCAGCTAGACATATATATTGTGCATGAATGGTGCCAAGAAAATTTAAGGTTAGGTAAGTTGCCAGGGAAATGGTGGGTGTTATATTATGCCTCCTTAGCAAGTCATAGTGGAATTTTGTGGTTTGTCTTTATTTCTTATCTAGACCACAGACCACTGAATGCCCTTTCCATTAATATGTGCACAGCCCTTTCACAGCCATTAGCAGAGGCATTTTATTCTCCTCATGAATATTTTACAGCTCACTTTAAGCTCAAGGTAAACTTATATGTCCTTCATCACATTTGATGTTGTTGGAAACTTTCCTTGTTGGTTTTCACTTCATATTCTCTGTCTGAATCACAGTGAGCCATTGTGTAGCTCCCAGAAGCGAATTTATTGCATGGTTTCAGGATGTTCAAATGCTGGCCAATTTCCTAAATACCTCCTTTTTATATTGAGGCATTCAAATTTATAGATGCTATACCCATTAGGTTGTTTAGGAAAAATAATTTTATTTTTATTATTTTTTGGTATAAATTTATATTTTACTATATAAATTTAATCTTTGCTTTATTTATCTCAAGCACTAGACTTGAACATAATGTATAGAAGCACAGACTTTTGACTAGGTCCATAACATAGTGTTTTCACAGATGTGACATATTATATTAGATATTAGTAGAAATTTATTTTACCTAATATCAGAAAAAAATTTATATTTTTTTGTAGCATGTAAAAGAGTAAAACAGTAGAAAATATTTTTTTCTTGACATTTATGTTAGTTGATGTAGTATAATCCTGTTTTATTCTTAACCTGCATTCTGGCTTCCACAAAAGTTATACCATGAGAGAATTTTGATTATATTAAAACACCACAGTTATTTCTGGTAATATAATAATGTACATTATAGACTCATCAAAGCTTCCATTTAACAATTTCTGGCTAAGTTTCTGTAAAGTTGTCCTACATGTTCAAAATGTTTTTCTAATAGTTTTGAGGCAGATTTGGAAATTTTTAGGCTATGAACTTTGCCTGTAATCAAGACACACTAGTGGTTTCAAGAGAATATTTTACACCTGCCAATACACAAGAATCATTGAATCTCGGTGTGAGTGGACACGCCTTTGAATTTTGCCTTTTTCACCATAAATATCCTTAAGCATATCCATTGTGAAACTTTGAGTTGCTGAGAAGCTGTAAGTGTCTTAGTTTCTTTTCTTATTGCTGCATTAAAATATCCTGGCAAAAGCAAATTAAGAAAAATGGGGGAAGTTTCTACTTAGAACTTCAGATTACAGTACAGCAGATTAGAAAAGTTATAGAGACAGAAACACGAGGGATCTGATCCCATCATCTCTACAATCAGGAAAAGAGCTGTGGGTGTATTCTTGCCAGTGCTCAGGTTGTCCCTCTATTGTACGCAGTCCAGTATTTCAGGATCCCCCTATTCCTCATCCCTGTACTGGAATAGTCAAGATGGGCCTTCCCACATTAACCTATGCAATCAAGACAATCCCTCAAAACACTCTCAGAGGCTAATCTTAATCTACACAGCATCTCACAAGAATGGCTGGGAGACTTCCTTCAAGGTATTTAGGTGTGAAGCTGAAATTGTGAAAGAAAGCTCATAGAAAATAAAAAGAAGTAAGTACATTTACATTGAATGTCTAATTAACTTATTGTTCTTAACATATATTCACAAACTTGATAAACTTATCCCTCTGTGTACATCTAGAAGTTGAATCAGTACAGGGCAACATCCTAGTTGAGTTATCTTGAGGCCCATTCATAGATATCCTTGCTAAGCTCTGTCTTTGAACTAATATACTTATGACTATTAGATAAATACTTTTGAAGTATAGAAACAGATTTGTTTCTATGAATCTGTATGCCAGAGATATTATCCGATTATGTGAGAGGCCTAGAGCTGAGATCTCCATATTTTTCTCATAACCTGCCCACTTGATTTTCCTATCAGTATACTTGAAAAGTATCTTGAATTATATATTTGAAAAGTATACCTTATGTATCCTGTTATTATAAGAACCTCATAGATTCTACCACATGGAATTTTGAGTAAAACTTAAGTCTGTGCTCTGAGCAGACACTAAAGTTGACACATTTAATACTAATAACCACAATAATAAACTGGAATTAAAATTTTGTGTGTGTTTCTCAGAGTGATAAAATATGTTGTTGGTATAAAGTTGAAGAAAAATAATTCCATTTAAAATATTGCCTATCCATTTCTGCCCAGAAATTTGAAAATATTGAGGAAATAGCCATGTGCAGTGACAATGTAAAACTCCTAATTCTCCTTGGAATAAGTGATTTCTTATCCAATGGTAAAGAAAAGACATTGTAATGATGATAATGAGATACACAGAGTATCCCTTTGAAGGATAACTGGAAGGACTAGCAATTTCAAATATATGGCATAAACCAGGGCTATTTCCCTTTTCCTAAGCCCTGACAAAGTAGATGTGCTTTAAAATGCATTGTAGAGACTGCTAGGCTTTATGAGATGTAGCCTTATGTGTCATAAGTGACTGATGCTAAGTAAATATTTTATTCCTCTTTAAAAGTGAAACAATTCCCTGCAGGAGAATTTGCAATGTGCCCACAAGTGGAGAGAACCCCATCTTGAGACAGCTATAAACTCTGCACCACACAGGTATCATAATATGAACATCAGTCCCTGGGTCAAAAATTTACCAAAGAGTAATATATTACCTCTTAGAATATGATATATACTTTAAAGCAATATTTTAGCCTCAATTTGATCATAACATAGAGATTTCCCGTCTTTTATCTATCATAGCTTTGCATCCTGTCAGTTCTTAATGCTTCCAGGGATTTTATTAGCACTCCTGGTTGCTTTACTAGACCCTGAAATTGCTTCTAAGATTTAGTGACTACTCCTTAAAAGCAGCTTCTGGAGATGATGTCTAAATGTGTAGGTTACCCTGCTTAGAGAATCAGGAGTACCCAACAAATATAGATCCTTCTTCTCCTATGGGAAGAATTAGGGTCTCATTAATTTCAAGTACAGTATACTTCATAGGGGTCTCTCTATCTCTGTCTCTGTCTCTGGATCCCTTCCTCTTTCTTTCCTTCCCCCTTTCTCCTCTTCTCACCTTTCTGTTTTCCTCACTTTCCTTCCTCTCCCTCTTTCTCCCTCCCTCTCCCTCCACACTCTATTTTGACAAAGGCTCACTATGTGGTCCAGGTTGACTTCATGCTCACTATAGTATCCAGAGTTTTCTGTAAGACAATATGAACCTTCTGATTTAGCTTCCTGAGTATGGGTGTGCAGTTCTATGCCTATTTTTCTTTTTAAAATAGTTATTTCTAATGAACCTAAAATTTAGCAACAGATTGCATATCTTCCATTAGCAGATTGTGAAAGGCTATTAACCACCTGTAAATATATAAATTTGAGAATAGTTGGAAATTACTAAAGAACAAGAAAAATACTGGCCGAAGACCAATCTTGGATTGGTCAACAACTTCTAAATCTAATACTATTTTACTACTTACAATCTGTTAGCATTTCTTGAATTGTAGTGTAATGAGATCTCAAAAATCTCAAAACTTAATCCCAGGTACCTCTCTCAGAGCTCATAGTTGCTTACCTTGGACTGGGTTCTTAGAGTCACCTGGCTAACAAGCTCTTTTGGTAGTTGTGTCAGGGAGTAAGATCTAAATTGAGCTTTGCTCAATCCATCCTTTGCTGTTTTGCCAAGGACCTGCCTCATCTTGGCCATGAGTCCTAAGGAAGGGGTATCTGGGAACAGAGAAAAGAGTGACTTGAAGTCATGGGTTATATGCTGAAAGCCTTGTGTTCTCCTTGAGACAGATCTCCAGAAAGCTCATCTAGATAGCTCTTGACTCTATAATCTGCCTAAGATAACTTTTTGCTTGAGACAGCTCTCTGTTCCAGACAGCTCTCTCTGGAGACAGCTCTCTCTTGCAGGAAAAAATTCTGAAAACTCTATGGACCTATATCAAAAAAGCTGCTAAAAAAAAAAGATTCAATGTTTCCAACAAAAGTCAGAAATCCTGCTAGGAAAAAAATATCTAAACAAGCTGCATTTGCTTTCCTAGCAGTTCTTTCTGGGTACCTCTCTTGAAGACCAAAGCCCAGTGTTTGCCTTTATTCTTTTAGGTCCATGAAGCCCTCATATAATTCCTATTACACCCATATAATTTTGCATAGTTGAGAAGTTATATATTATTGAACTCATGTTTTCAGAGTTCTATCCCACAGCCTTAAGGACTGTCTTCAAAGTCACATTCACCTTTTTGCTGAGGACATTAGACACACACTTGCCTCCCAGACTTGTGATCTGATTATCATGGAGTCTTTAACCTTGTCAAAGAGGACATTCCCCAAAGTAAGAACATAAAGTTAAATGTGTAAACAAGACTTTTTTATTAGATATTTTCTTTACTTACATGTCATATGATTTCTCCTTTCCCAATTTCCCCTCTAAAAAAACAAAAACAAAACCAAAAAACAACAACAAGAACAAACCCCTGTTCCCTCCCCCTTCCCCTGCTCACCACTCCACCCTCTCCTGCTTTCTGGCCCTGGTATTAACCTACACTGGGGCACAGAACCTTCACAGGGTCAAGGGCCTCTCTTCCCATTGATGACTGACTTGGCCATCCTCTACTATACACATGCTGCCAGAGCCATCAGTCCTACCATGTGTACTCCTTGGTTGGTGGTTTAGTCCATGTGAGCTCTGAGGGTACTGGTTAGTTCATATTATTGTTTGTCCTAAGGGGCTGCAAACCCTTCAGCTCCATAGATCCTTTCTCTAACTCCTTCATTTGGGACCGTGTACTCAGTTCAATGGATGGCTATGAGACTCTACTTCTGTATTAGTCAGGTGCTGTCAGAGCCTCTCAGGAGACAGCTATATGAGGCTGGAGTGACTTTCCTTCAGTCTCTGTTCCATAGTTGGTCTCTGCAACTCCTTCCATGGGTATTTTGTTCCCCCTTTTAAGAAGAAATAAAGTGTACACATTTTGGTCTTCCTTCTTCTTGAGTTTCTTGTGGTTTGTGGATTGTACTTCGAGTATTCCGAACTTCTGGTTAATGACCAATTATCAGAGAGTACATACCATGTGTGTTCTTTTGTGATTGTGTTACCTCACTCAGGATGATATTCTCCAGATCCATTCATTTCCCTAAGAATTTCGTAAATTCACTGTTTTTAATAGCTGAGTAGCACTCCATTGTGTAGATGTACCACAATTTCTGTATCCATTCCTCTGTTGAGGGACATCTGGGTTGTTTCCAGTTTCTGGCTATTATAAATACATACACGCACACCCAATTAAACAATGTAAAGAAAATATTAAAATATTTAGGCTAGCAGTATTATATTTTGAAACTGACGTTTTTCAATCGACACATTTCATGTAGAAAACATCATTACTTTGTTCTTTTTATTATTGAGAGGAACTCCACTTTTGTCTCATGACTTACCTTGACCACAGAAGGATACTGTGGTGTCCCTAGTAGTTGAGTTACAAATAATGATGCTGTGTTGTTTGTGTGGCCCTGGAAAAATAACCAAGGCAGAAACTACTCTGTTGCATTGTGTATTTGTTATCTATTATTCATATTATAAAAATACAACATGTCCATCCATTTCCCTAAGAATTTCATAAATTCATTGTTTTTAATAGCTGAGTAGTACTCCATTGTGTAGATGTACCACAGTTTCTGTATCCATTCCTCTGTTGAGGGACATCTGGGTTGTTTCCAGTTTCTGACTATTATCAATAATGCTGCTATGAACATGGTGGAGCATGTGTCCTTATTACATGTTGGAGCATCTTCTGGGTATATGCCCACTCCAGGAGTGGTATAGCTGGGTCTTCTGGTAGAACTATGTCCAATTTCTGGAGGAACTGCCACACTGATTTCCTGAATTTATGAAATTCTTAGGGAAATGGATGGATCTGGAGAGTATCATCCTGAGATAACCCAATCACAAAAGAACACATATGGTATGCATTCTCTGATAAGTGGTTATTAGCCCAGAAGTTTGGAATACAGTAAGAACAACCCACAAACCACAAGAAACTTAAGAAGGAAGACCAAAAGGTGGACATTTCATTCCTTCTTAAAAGGGGGAACCAAATACCCATGGAAGGAGTGGCAGAGATTAACTATGGAGCAGAGACTGAAGGAAGGACAAGCCAGCCTAAATATAGCTATCTCCTGAGAGGCTCTGACAATACCTGACTAATACAGATGTAGAGGCTCACAGCCATCCATTGATCTGAGTACAGGGTCCCCAATGAAGGAGTTAGAGAAAGGATCTATGGAGCTGAAGGGTTTGCAGCCCCTTAGGGTGAACAACAATATGAACTAACTAGTACCTTCAGAGCTCCCAGGAACCCAACCACCAACCAAGGACTAAACATGGTGGGACTGAAGGTTTTGGCAGCATGTGTACAGTAGAGGATTGCAAATTCGATCATCAATAGGAGGAAAGGACCTCGGCCTTGTGAAGGTTTTGTGCCCCAGTGTAGGGGAATGCCAGGGCCAATAAGTGGGAGAGGGTAGGGTGGCAGGCGTGGGGAGGGGGGAGGCAATAGGGGTTTGTTCTTGTTTTTGTTTGTTTGTTTTTTAGAGGGGAAACTGGGAAAAGAGAAATTTACATGGAAATAAAGAAAATAACTAATAAAAAAGAATAAAGAATAAAAAAAATACAACATGTGCTAAAGTAAAGAAAATATTGTTATCTTACAGTTTTGTAAGCTGTAGTTTTAATGGGATTGACGGAGTCAAAGCCTGAATAGATAGATTTGCCTTGTGGGGGTTCCTGAGAGCAGAGGCTTGCTAGCTTTCTCTATTCTCTAAGTCTATGCATATTACTCTAGTATTTTTCTTTCTCACTTCTATTTTATCTGCACATTGCTTCTGACTAAGCTCTTCTGCCACCTGCTTTATGTTGTATGCACTTTTGTGAACAAATATGGACCTAGCTTTAATCAGGTTCACTTTCCTATTTCAAGATGCTACACAAATAATATAACACACATTTTCTAGGTACAGCAAGTGATACATTTGCAAGTTCTGGGTACAGAAATATAGACATATACCTGTGGGGGCAGGAGGAGACCTGATGGAAATAGTTGGCCTTTATGGGAAGAGCACGTGTTGGTTGGGAGGTATTTTATACCTGTTTCAGGAATAAGAGTCATTTGGCATCCCCCAGTAGTATGTGAATAATTCAGTTCTCTGCATCCTCAGATCAGCAGCTTTGGTCATGTTTCCAAATCTGATTCTATTCACTCTGAAGTATGTATGCTGATACAGTATTGGGATTTAATTTACATTTTTCTTGAAGCTAAATATATTGAACATTTATGTTGGTTTTTGCTTATAGTTAGCTCTGATTAATAAAATGTCCATGTCAATTGTCCATATCAAATTAGAAGGCTATTGTCATTTGGTTCTGATACATTTTTTTTTTTTTTGTATTTTAGGTAATAGTTCTTTATAAGCTATGTGGCTTAAATTTTCTTTGAATTTGTATTCATTTTTACCAATTCCCGTGGAATCACACAGAGTGAAAATTATTTATTTTCATGTGCCATACGGCTTTTGATTTAGTAAAGTATCCTTGCTGTTTCTTAGAGCCCTTGAATTTTTCTGGGAATCTATTAAGGGAATTACAGTATAATTGTCAAATCATATTTGTAAATTTTTTATGCTCATATCACTAGGATCCCACATAGCAGCTTCCCTCTTGGGCATTGTTACATGTAGTATGACATACTGATAGAAATTTCTGCAACTCTCTTGGTGCATATTTGTGTTATCACATATTTTTTTGTTAAACCAAAAACATCACACTTGGGTAAAATTTCTTGTAACAAATGAAAGAAAATCTTAGTAGGTGGTATTTAGAACTGATTTCTTTACTGGAAATTATGGACTTAATTT
The DNA here is from genome assembly GCA_019843815.1 of Montemys delectorum. Classification (NCBI taxonomy): domain Eukaryota; kingdom Metazoa; phylum Chordata; class Mammalia; order Rodentia; family Muridae; genus Montemys; species Montemys delectorum. The sequence continues at coordinate 24,294 of JADRCD010232374.1, forward strand.
TCTTTGTCCTTGTCAATCAAATATTTAGTCATAAGCTACTTTTAAAAGCCTAATGTTATATGTTATATGAGCCTCCAGAAAGTATGAAGTATGCATTAAGTCACCATAGAATTTCTTCATATTCAAGGATATTCTTGTGTCTTCCCATATATATTTCAATGATCTACAGCAGGAAACGTGGACAATAAAGGTCCATGGTGAAAAATGTTCCTTTTATTGTTGCTACATTCGTACTTTCCCTCCCCTCCCTTTCTTTCTTTATCCCTTCTCTCTTCAAAGCACTTAAACACACATGTACACTTTATTTTTCTCATACACATGTATGTGGGGATTATATGCCTAGTGTGTGTGTGTGTGTGTGTGTGTGTGTGTGTGTGTGTGTATACACATTTCTAAATATCCAAGTGAAGGAACTGAAAAAACATTCTTTTCTTGTTAAAGAACTCAGAAAATATCTTCTTTGGGAATTCTGAGAGAGGTTTTGAAACATATGTTGTGGTTTTATATAAGACTCACTAACGATATTTCATTTGAATAGCTATACCAGTGATATTGACGAAAGCTCAGAACAGAATATTAATGTCCAGCTTAGTCAGACATTTCTACCGCTGCAATCTTACCTTTACCAGAAGAGCATATGTTCACCATATACCTGTCCCAACTAAAAATTTGCTTCTTATGACTGAAACTTGCTTTACTCTATGTTTATCTTTTTGTTATATTATTAGAATCATTGTTTTCATGATAGGATATAAACATTAATGTTATATGTTTGTATTGAATTGCATTTAATATACCTGTTTATTTTAAAGTATTTCTTTTTAGATAAAATTTATTTCACAGAAGTATTTTTGGAAGTAACATATTAGATCAGGGTCATATACAAGAAAATGATATGGAATATGAAATTGGATTTTTAAAAGAACTACTTAAGAAAAAGAATAACATAGGTGATTCATTATTGGTCATTAGATATTTCATTATTGTCCTGAAATTATTAAAATCTTAAAAATAAAATATGCATTTTAGAATGTTTTTCTTAATATAAACTAGAAAAGTTCATGGATTCCAGTATTAGCACTTGTAATATTTAATGCAAACCCTCATAACTTCATTTCCCATTTAATCCAATTATTTCCTCAAAATTTGTCATTCTTGTGCAATTTAAAGAACTTCTTGACATTTGAGCAGTTTTATAAAGCCAATAATTATACATAATTTGAATGTTTAAATATTAAAAGAATTAAAATCAAGAAAAAAATCTTAGATCAATGACAAAAGGACAATGAATCTATTTTTCTTTCAACATGATAAGTAAGAACAAATTTCACTAAATTGAAATTTCTGCATTTGAACCAACTCTGACTTTACCATTTAAGATGGAATAAACAGAAATGTATTATTTTGATTCCAGGAATTCCATTTACCCAAATTATGCATGTCTTCCCAGACTAGAAATTACATATGGAATAAAATGAACATGAGGTAATTTTTGAATGTTTAATGATTCCATTTTGCATACTTTTTTCTCCTCTCAAAAATATTGTACATTAAATTATTTTCCAGTTTCTTTAAATTGTAAGCAAAATTGTAAAATTTCTAAGGAGATTAATCATTAATTATATATTTCTTAAATTGCAAAGGTAGGTATCATTATTATAAAGGACCCTGGAATATGTTATATATCATTTTTTCTTTTGGGTTTTTGTCCCTTTTTATTTTTATTTTTTTAATTGGATATTTTATTTATTTACATTTCAAGTGTTATCTCCTTTCTCAATTTGCCCCCCAGAAACTCCCTATCCCATCTCCCCTCCTCCTGCTTCTATGAGGAGAACCCACCCACTCTTGCCTCCCTGCTCTCACATTCCACATTCTCCTACTCTGGGGCATCAAGCCCTCATGGGACTAAGGGTTTTTTTTCTCCCATTTATGCTGGACAAGGCCATCCTCTGCTACATATGCGGCTGGAGCTATGGGTCCCTCTATGTGTACTCCTTGGTTGGTAGTTTAGATCTATGAGCTCTTGTTGGTTGACACTGTCATTCTTCCTATGGGGTTGCAAACCCCTTCAGCTCCTTCAGTCCTTTCTCTCACTCCTCCATTGGGGACCCTGAGGTCAGTTCAATAGTTGGCTGTGAGCATCCACCTTGTATATGTCAGGCTCTGGCAGAGCCTCTCAGAAGAAAGCTATATCAAGCTCCTCTCAGCATGTACTTCTTGGCATCCATACTAGTGTCTGTGTTTGCTGACTGTATATGGGATGGATCCCCAGGTGGGGCAGTCTCTGGAAAGCCTTTATTTTAGTCTCTGCTCCAAACTTTGTCACTGTATTTGCTCCTGTGAGTACTTATTTTTTACCCCTTCTATGAAGGACTGAAGGACTCACACTTTAGTCTTCATTCTTCTTGAGCTTCATATAGTCTCTGAATTGTATCTTGGATTTTTTGAGATTTTTTAAATCATTTTAATTATAGTTATTAAACATATCTACAGTTACCTATAGACAGGACATGCAGAGAGATGATATAAAATAAGAGGATATGATCAGAAGAACTAAAGGTTTTCTAGAATTGAATTAAAATGAATATACATCATGCCCAAACTTATAGGACACAATGAAGGCTGTTTTAAGTGTCATACTCATAGTACTAATTGAACAAACAAACAAACTGGTGAGAACTCATACTAGTTACTAAGCAGTACACATAAAATTTCTAGAACAAAATGAAGAATCACATTTAAAAGAAGTAGATGGCAAGAAATAAAACTCATGTCAGAAATCAATTTAAAAAACAACAGTACAATACAAAAAAGTCAATGAAAGAAAGAGTTGGTTTGAGAAATTCAATGAGATCAACAACCATTATCTAAGTTAGCTAAAATGCAAAGAGAAGATCCAAATGACCAAAATCACGAATGAAAAGTGTGACATAATAACAGTCACTGAGTAAATCCAGCAAATCGTTAAGCAGATACTTTAAAAACCTGTGCTACACTAAATCACAAAATCTAAAGGAATGGACAATTTTCTCAATACATATCACTGACTAAAGCTCAATCAAGATCACAGAAGTAAAAAGCAAACTCTAAATGCCAGTGAAATAGGATTGCTGACTAAAAGTCTCTCAGCACACAAAAAGACCAGGGCCAGATAGTTTTAGCCTAGAACTCTATCAGACTTTCAAAGAGTGTTACAATGCTCTTCCAGTTATTCCATAAAATAGAAACAGAGGAAACATTGCCAATTCATTTTATGGGGCCACAGTTACCCTGATAACTAAACTACATAAATACCTAAAATGAAAGAGAATTACAGAACAATTTCCCTTATAAAGAGAGATGCAAAAAAAAAAAGTCTCAATAAAACACTTGCAAACCAAATCTGAGTTTGGAAGATTTCTATTCACAAGACAAATGATGTAATAATGATAAAGGCATCTCATGTTGTCTGATGGAAAAAAAAATTGATGTGTCACAATATTCTTGACAAATACCCTAAACCAACTTCTGTCATGCTGTAAATATACATTCTACCATGCTCAGAACTGGCAGCTATAACTTCAAATATTGACCAACCATGTAAAATCCTGAGATGATACTCATTCTGCAGTATCACATATTTTAACAAGATGTAATTAGTGAAAATAAGCACAGACACCTCAAAAGTATACAAATTTTGTTTCCTCTACAATTGATGGTAAATTATATTATATTAGAGTTGTTTTAAGTATTTTTAATGTTTTGTTATCAGTAAATCTTTGATTTACATAACCTACTTTTATGTACTTTTGTACCCACAAAAATATAGTTTTTCAGGTTAAAAAGATGATGAGTAGAACAACTTTGAGAAGACATACTTTAGAGGAACAGTCAAGTGCTAAGCTCTTTTCTGTTCTCAGCATACACAGAGTGGGCCTGTTCATTGTGTAGCCCAAGGATTCTCAACCTTCTTAATGCCTTGTCTTAGTTAAGGTTTCCATTGCTGTGAAAAGACATCATGTCCACAGCAACTCTTATGAAAGAAAACATTTAATTGGTGCTGGCTTATAGTTCCATAGATTTATTGCATTATCATTATGGCATAAGCATGGCAGTGTGCAGGAAGAAATGGTGCTAGAGAAGGAGCTGTGAGTTCTGCATCTTGGCCTATAGGCAGCAGGAGATTGTGACACACTAAGCCTAACTTGAGCATAGTAGATCTCAAAGCCTTCCCCCAGAGTGGAGGACTTCAACAAGGTCATACCTCCTCTAACAAGGTCGTATCTCCTAATAGTGACACTTCCTATGGGCCAAGCATTCAAGTCCGTGGGTTTATGGGCACCATACTCATTCAAGCCACCACTTGCTGCAATCCCTTTAATATAGCCCCTCATGTTGTGATAACTCTCAACAATAAAATTATTTTGATGGTAATTCATAACTGTAGTTTTGCTACTGTTAGGAATCATAATGAAAATATTTGATATGCAGGGATATCCAAAATATGACACCCAGAGTGGTTGAACCAACAGGTTGAGAAATGCTGGTGTAGCCTCTAGAAATGCTTCAAAATTAGGATCACACTTACTCTTCCCTTCACTCCCTGAGGAATAGATTGTGAGTTGTATGGCTTCTTTCTTCTGTACTGTCAAGGTACAGTCTGTAATGCACAAACATGACTGTTTTTTTTCCCCATTTCTTCTTTCTAAATGTTTCTTTCTCTGTTATATTCTTTTATCTTCTCTTTCTTCTGTTTTATTTTCTCTTTCCTTTCTTCATCTTCCCCCTCCCTTTCCACTCTTTTACATCCTTCTCATACTTCCTATCTTTTTCCTTTTTTCTTTCTTTCTTAGTGGCCATAGACATGGAGTGTAGCCTGGTCCTACCAGGAGTGTACTTGAAGTAAAGTAGGACAGAAACCAGTCAAAGAGTTATTATTGTTCTTACATATCCTGGTTTCATGTTGGTTATTTGATTTATTAAAGATGGAATAAATCTTTGTGGAAGTGGAGCTTCCACAAAGAGGATCTTCACCATTTTGGATCTTATATATTACTTCTGTGTGCATCTACTTTTGGGTAAAATTCCAAATTTGGGATTTCCTCATAGTTCTGCATGTGTCCACTGGTGAGGACTGGTGAGTACATAGGTATCACAAAGCCTACATCTGATGATTTGATATTCACCTGGACATATGAAACTGCTTCCTGGATTTCTCACAAAATTGTATGCATGTTTTTGCATGGATATCTTGGAGATGGCAGCAGGACTGTGAGGTTTCCTATTCATGAAAAGCATATCGTTGTAATGACATATCTAAAGCTTTATATAGGAAGACTATATAACAGAGGAAATTATCAGGCCATTTTCAGTGGGCCATTATCATTTTTGGGAGTTTGAACAGTTTGTCACAGCAAACATAAATACATTGACCAAGGCCACAGAGAAGATGTAGTCAGTAACGTTTACAGCAAGTAAAATGAAAATTCCCTGGCTCTTCCCTGGATCTTACTATGTCTCCTGTTACAAGACAACATTCCGATGTTGTATGGGACGTCAGACACACCAGAATCTCCCTACATGTGCTCACCAGTGTGTCTGCATTGAGGAGCTGAAGTCTAAACCAGCCAATTTAAGATAAAATCACTGGTCAAGTCATCAAGTCACAAGTTTAATAATAAATGTCATGATTTCACTCCTAAAAGATGAGAATAAAGATCTTTTAAGAAAATCTATTCTAAAACTATCAATTTTTCATTCTGTGGGTTTTAAAAACTTCCTTATATCTGATGAACATGGAGATTAGAGTAAAATGTCTGGTTATTACTATATCAAGCCTGAGAAATCTGTTGTTTTTATTTGATGTTTGCACATACTAATACACATAATGTTGTAAGAAAACCTTCTCAAGACCAAACAGTAAAAACACTGGTGGTAAAAGCTAAAATGACATAAGGCCCTTCTGTGGATAGTATGTTATTCTCCTGAAGTCAGAGGCCCTCTATTGATATTCCATATTTCACTCCCACTACAAAATCTGTTCTATTTTATTCTAGAATGTTCTAGAATAGCTAAATTCTGGTGATATTTGGCATGTTATATACTAATGTATTCTGAGTGCTAGCCAGCTAAGATCTAAAAGTGCTCTCTCCAATCATGGCAGAGTACAAAATTCCATTGTTGACTTTTAAACAAGCCTAGACTCTACATCTTGCCAAAGCCCAAAGCAAATAGAAACATCTCTTTAAAGTGTTAGCTATATCTGTCTCACACACCTTTACAGTATTAGTACATATCTGTTTCACATACCTGTAAGGTATTAGCACACATCTGTTTCATGTGTGATCCTGAATGAAACATCATCATAAACAAATTTTATAAGATTTTTTGTGTGAAAATTTTTACTGTATGATTTGCAATGTTATAATAAAGAAAATTAAATTATAGTCATGTGGGCCTAGAAGGATATATTAGATACTGAATGTAGGATAAAAGCTACAGGTTATATCTGTGAAAATAATGAGAAAACACACTCTTCTGAGATTCTTACTGCTTTAAAGAGAAATTGTAGATGAAAGTGTATATGTATATACATATACATATATACATATATATTCATATACTTAAACTTACTATTATATTAAATAAATTTGTATAAATACAAAAATAAGAGCAAGGCTGCTTTTTTCATTTTAAATGCATTTTGTTGCTTTTTTGTTTGTTTATTTTTCGAGACAGGGTTTCTCTGTATAGCTCTGGTTGTCCTGGAACTCACTCTGTAGGCCAGGCTAGCCTTGAACTCGGAAATCTACCTGCCTCTGCCTCCCAAGTGCTGGGATTAAAGGCGTGTGCCACCATCGCCTAGCTCATTTTGTTGCTTTCAACTGAAGTTGAATGCATACAAGCAAGTTCTTCTTTCTTCTCTGTTGGATTTGCAAAGGTAAGGCTGTGCTATAAAAGTAGTAACAAAACAAACCTTAGCCCAAATTTTAAATTTTTACCTTTAAATAATTCACTATTGTGATTAACTACTATCTCTGTATCAAAAGAACTTATACTTTGTATTTCTTAAATAAATAGCATGAAGAGAGTTAATTCTGATGAAGGGCTGAAATATTAGAGAAGACATGCTTCAGAGGGTGAACTTTTAGAAAGTCTACTAATCTTTGAGCATAGACAATACCTGTATTTATTTGTGCGGTTACCTCTTCCTATGATCATTTTTAGTATAGTTGATTTGTTATTAAAACTAATCTTTATATGCTAAATAATATAATTTAAATATGTTTATCAGAAAGTCTTGACTAATATTAGATGTCAGTTTTCTAAATAAAAGTTTGTTTTTAGTCCTGTAAAATGTAATAATCTGATTTTAACTAAGCATATTAAAGAAAACAATGTTAATTGGAGTACAGATTTGAATTTTAGTGTCTGAAGTTGTTCTCATTGAATTATTTTATTGCTTGCTATGTTCTTAAAATACTTAGAACTTTAGATTTGTAAAAACTATTCAATTTGAAGATAAGATAACTCAAATTTAGGATATGAAATGAAATGTTGACCATATTTTGCCAAATGGAAATTGAAATATATGATGTGGCACTTGATATATAATATTTAATTAAAGTGAAAACATGTTTAGAACTCTAGAAATGTTTATACTTCTTAGACGTTTGTTTACATATATTCAAGTTAGACAAGCCATTAGCATAAAACTATAGAAAAAGTCCCTAAAAGGCACAGCAGAAAGGATACTCTAATTGTCATCCCATTTTCACCTGATGCTAACTAAAAAGCGCTGAATATGTTTTATTTTTATAAACATATAGTTGCTATTTTTCAGATGTGCTGGGAAAATTATAATTGTTATCTCTGTGAAGTGACTTGAAAAGTTTTCATATAATTCTTTAGATACTTCAAGAGTCTGGAAATTCCTTCTTAATACAGAATTCATAAACAATTATGCATAAATATTGTGACATAAGTAAGCATCAAAACCATTATGTCTGAATACATAAACATGTTGCAACATTTAGACACTGACTTAGTGGGGTTTTTTTGGTGTGAAGAGCGAGCATGACAATGGCAACTCTTATGAGGGAAAATATTTTATTGAGGCTTTTTTAAAGTTCAGAAGTTTAGCCTATTATTGTCATATTGCAGAGCATGGTTGCAGATAGGCAACACATGGAGCAAAAAAGGTACCTGGGAATTCCACATCCACATCAGCAGGCAACAGCAAGAGAGAGAGGCCCTGGGCCTGACTTGGTACTCTGAAACCTCAAAGGCCACCTCCAATAGTACACTTCCTGCAACAAGGCCACATCTCCTTATCCTGTCTCACTTCCTAAGAGCCTAAGAGGGCCGTTTCCATTCAAACCACCACAGACGCACATCTCCATAATCCCTTTTGCTTGTAAGTTCACTTCATCATCGTCATCGTCGTCATCATCATCATCATCATCATCATCATCATCATCATCATCATCATC
>JADRCD010232375.1:0-53983 GCA_019843815.1 Montemys delectorum
ACTGGCTATGGATAGTATTGTGGTCTGTTTTTTAGGGTAGCCTATTATATCACAGCAAAAGAAAAAGGGTTTTTCTGAATATATTTCTTAAGAGAGATAACTGTAAAACAAGCTAAAGAAGTAGGGTAAGACCTGATCATCAAAGAGACAGACTAAGACTTTACTTGATAATCACTATTAATTACTTTTAGAAGAGAGTCATTAGATCAAAATAATAGATTTTCCATATGTCCAACTTCCTTTTTTGTTTTGTACCACTGGCTAAAATGTGTTGCATCTGTTTTTATGTAAGTAGTAGTAAAACTGTCTGTGACCTCTTCTTCACTCGTCTTCATTATGAATAGGCACTTTTGAAATGCTGGCACCTGATGACATTTATACCTGTTTTGCTTTGCAAAGGTGTCAGTTCCCAACCTTTGAGCAATGTCAAGATTGGCTTAAGAGATTGAACAATGCAATCCGACCACCTGGTAAAATAGAAGATCTCTTCTCATTTGCATACCATGCTTGGTGCATGGAGGTCTATGCCAGTGAAAAGGAGCAGCATGGAGACCTGTGCAGACCAGGTAGGCCCGACCTCCAAAGGCCTGTGTCTGGAGCCACGCCTTCAGTCTCTGCTGGCTAGCTTTTCCCCATTACTTTCCCATTAGTTTAGTACAACATGTTTCCTGCTTTTCATGGGAAGGGGAAAAAAAACTGTGTTTGATATATTAGCTTCCTCTGCCAAAAATGACTATAAGAAGGTTTGCAGGGATTTTGGAACTCTAATGGAAGGAAGCTATGCATTTTTGGTAACATTTCATGTTAAATAGCATTTAGTAGGCTTTGAACCAGATTAGCCTTGGACATTTAGTAAAATTACGTAATTTCTCACTTTATTCTCTTACTTTTCCCCTGATCTTTTATTAAAATGGCGTGTGTGTGTGTGTGTGTGTGTGTGTGTGTGTGTGTGTGTGAGACAGAGATATATGTGTATGTATGATATGCTAGGATTAAACCCTAGATTTTGTGTATGCTAAGGCAATTATTTGTAGTGTCAACTTGTGTGTGTGTGTGTGTGTGTGTGTGTGTGTGTATGTGTGTGTGTGTGTATGTGTTAGCTACACACATGTATGGAGGCAAGGGTAACTTGGGTATTTTCCTTTATGGCTGGCTACCTTATTTTTTAAGAGAGGTTAAAGCTTATCAAGTTAACCAGTTTTAGCTGGCCACCAAGCTCCAGCAATCTTTCTGTCTTTGCTTTCCCAGGACTAGGGTTGTAGGCATGTGCCTCGGTGTTCTGCTTTTTACATGGGTATTAGGGATTCAAATTTAGGTCTTTTTGCTTACTTAGCAAACACTACTGAATCATCTTCCTAGCCCCTGTCATTATGTTTTAAATTAATTTCAACTAATATATATGGCTTTTGCTAGGTGTGGTGATGCATACCTTTAATCCCAGCACTCAGGAGAGGCAACAGATCTCTGTGAGTTCAAGGCTAGCCTGGTCTACATTGCAAATTCTAGACTAGCTAGTCTTACATAGTGAGATTCTGTCTCAAATCTAAACAAACAAAAAATGTGGCTCTTTTCAATTTTTTTTATTGTAATGTTACAGACAACAAAAAGTACAAAAATATTTACTAAATTTTAAACCATTATATATTATTTCAATTTTTGTTTTTCTATTGTCTTATAAAGTAATAAATATAGAGAATGAATCCTCTTGGATCTTCTTGTTTTTGACATTTATTTTAAGAGGCATTTATTCTCTGGCTTGGAGTTGCCTGTGTTTTTGTCAGTAAGGCCTGCTTGCCTCCATTTTCTTCTTTTACAACAAACTTTTTGTTTGTTTTTCAAGGTAGGGTTTCTCTGTGTATCCTTGGCCGTCCTGGAACTCACTCTGTAGACCAGACTGGCCTCGAGCTCCAGGATCCATCTGCCTCTGCCTCCCAAGTGCTGGGATTAAAGGTGTGCACCACCAACACCTAGCTTTCACAACAAACTTTTAAAGAGAACCTTTCTGTTCCCTTGGTAATTTTAGTTGTTTCTTTTTTAGCTGGTTTTTAACGTATTCCTAAAATGGGTTGTCCTAAGGTTGGGTCTTCAGGCTCTTTCCTTTCTGATGATGTATACCAACCAGTACAGCTATCCAGTGTCCTCTGTCTTTCTATAGGCCTGTGAAACATGGGGCGGGCAGTGGTGGTGCAGTGGGTAAAGTCTTGATTTTAGAATTCAAAAGGCTGAATTCAAACTCATATTCCATGTTTAACTGAAAGTAATACTAGGCAAACCACTTAACTTTCTGACATTCAGCTTCCTTTGTTTGTCAAACTGGAATATTTCATATTCTTCCTCTCCAAATTAATATGGGTATCTTGAAGATCAACTGTATTAATAATGCCAGTTCAATTCAGTAAATACTCTTCTACCTCTAATACATGAGGCCTATGAAAGCCCTCTGGAAATCATAAAGCTGCAAGATAATGTCATCTATTCTAACTGATGAGTTGGAAATTCTCTGGGATTGAAGGTTGCATTCTTTTTCTTCTCAAGATGCACATGTGGTTCACACTGATGCTAACTGCTATCGCTCATATGGACTTCTACTGACATTACTTGGAGAAAGAGAGAGGGGGAAAGAGAATATATTTAGATTTTTTTCGTTTTATGTAGGTATACTACGTATACAAAGATAAAAATGTCTGCCATTTTTTATTCCAGCTCTTATGGTTCTAATGCCTTCTTAACATATTGAATGTTGGTAGCCACATCTTTCTCATAACAGGAACACACCAGACACATTGTTATGTTTTCTCAAGGATGAAACAACATGTGAAATATTTCAGAGTATATTGTAGCCCAGAGCGTGAGAGCACAGCATGGACACTGAGGTGTAGACTTTGGTTTTGTCTTTTAGCCATACATAGAGCCTTTGATGGCTTCTCTCCTGCTCAGCACTGAGTGTGTCAGCAGGCAGGAACCTGGGATGACTCTGTCACTCATTGTCTTGGTGTTCATGTAAATTTTAGTGTTCAGCTGTTGAGCCTGTCAGCCATATTGCATCCACAACTCTAGGACTTCCTTGGCCTAGGAAGAGGTCTCAGCATTGTTGTGGATTCGTTTGTGAAACTTGAGAGTCTTTGTTAAGTATTGTTTAAGTATCTGCCTTATCTCAAATTTAGGCAAGCAATAGACTCAGAACTTCAGCCTTTGCCCAAACGCCCTCAGCTTTCGAGAGTAATTGCCTTCTCATTGCTGTGATAGAATACCTGACAAAGCAGCTTAACAGTGGAGAGGTTCATTCTGGCTCATAGTTGGTGACAGTCCATCATGGTGAGGAGGTTGTGGTTCCTTAGTCACTGTTCTGTTGCTGTGAAGAGATAGCATGCCCAAGGCAGTTGTTACAAAAGAAAGCATATAGTTGAGGTGCTGCTCTACAGTTTCTGAGGATAGTCTGTCTTCATGATGATGGTAGCATGGCCCAGCTAGGTAGGCTTGGCACTAGAGACGGGACTGAGAGCTATATTTTTATACACACACACACACACACACACACACACACACACACACACGTGCCAGTTTCTAAGATTAAAAGAATTACTTTATGTGTATGAATGTTTTGCCTGCATTTATGTGTATGGACCATGCCTGTGCAGTGCCCATGGAGGCCAAACAGTTTTCCCACATAAGCTTTTTTCCCTCAGAGTCTGACTTATTTTGCTTAACAATAATGATGCCTAATTCTGTTTTCCTATATGTCATCACAATAATAGTTTCTCTAATCCTGATTAAAATTCCATTGTAGTGGGTGAGGTAGCTCAATTGGTAAAAGCATTTGCTGTTCCAGCCCAATGACCTGAGTTTAATCAAAAGGGCCCTGTGGAGGGAGAGAGCTGACTCCTGCAAATTGTCCTCTGACCTCCGCAGGAGCATTGAGGCAAGCATCATGCCTCTCAAACACATACAAATACATATAAACATTTCTAATAAATAAAAAAACCAAATTTCATTGTGTATATATTTTCTTTTATTGATTCATCTGTTATTAGACATTTAGGCTTGTTCTAGTTTCTTAGCTGTAAAGCTGCTACGAGTAAATATGGTAGTTAGTTGGAGGACAACTGAGTATTAGTCCTCACCTTCTACTTGCTGTTTGCTGCTGTGCTATGTACTCCAAGCTAGCTGGCTCATAAGCTTCTGAGTGATTTGTCCTATCTCCATCTTTCCTGTGCATTCTGGGATTCTTGATATGTGCACCTGTACAGAGACCTGCCTGCCTCTGCCTCCAGAATGTTGAGATTAAAGGTCGATACTGCCACTGCCCAAAGAGTGTTTTTTTTTTTAATGTAAATACAGCTATAAATAAATGTTACTTTTAGACATGTATCCCAGATGTTCTGATAAATTGTGTTTTTATTTTTATTTGATTCTAGAAATTTTACAATTTCTTCCCTGGTTTCTTTAGTGACTTACTAGAAGTCACTCAGTTCTCAAATATTTATACAGTTCTGTAGCTTCTCTTGCTGTTGACTTCTAGTTTTATTCCATGTGACCTGAGAAGATACTAGAATTTATTTCAGTTGTTAGGTTGTTGTTAAGATGTATTTTATATCCTAGAATGTGGTCTGTTTCATACGTGGTTCCAGGGATTACTGGAAGAATGTACATTTTGGAGAAGTCTATTACATTCATTTGGCATATGATATAATTTAACTCTGAAGTTTCTTTGTGGATTTTTTATTTGGATGATATGTCTAAAGGTGAGAGTTGGGTATTAAAGTCACCCACAGTTATTGTATCAGGAACTATGTGACCTCTTGTGTTCATTAATGTTTACTTTATAAAATTGGAAGCCCCAACATTTGGCCATATGTACTTAAAACTGTTATATCTTTTTGGTAAATTGTTCTCTTCATTAATATATTGACTTTCTTTATCTCTTCTGGCTATTTTGATTTGAAGTCTGCTTTATCAGAATGAGAATAGCAGTGACTGTTCTCCCCTGTTTGGGCCTTCTGTTTTTTGTTTTGTTTTTGTTTGATTTTTCATATATAGGCTTCCATCCTCTGACTTTTTCTTTTTTCTCTTCCTTCATCCTTTGACTCAGTCTGTGGGCTTGCCAATGAAATCTGTTGCTTGCTAACCACAGATAGTTGAATCTTGTCAGCTAGTCCAGTCAGCTGGTCTTGCATCTTTTTATTAGTAAATTTAAGCCATTTTCACTTAGAGTTATTATTAAGAGGTATTTATTAATCACTGTAGTTTTCCTCCTTGTGTGGTTATTATGCTCCTTCTCTCCTGTTAATTTTAAGGGTTTGCTGTTTTACTGTGTTGGACATGATAAATTCCTCTCTAGTTCTCCAGTGTTCATCTCGTCTCATGAACTTTATTCTTTCCTGTGCACTTGGGATTGAGACTGTCCTTTTTTTCCTTCTCAGTGACTAGTGTTCTTTTAATTGACTTTTGCAATTTTGGATGGGTAGTCATCAACTGCTTTAGTTCATGCTTTATTGGAAATGACATAAAAGTCATTTATTGACTTTTATGTCATTTCCAATAAAGTTTTAAAAGATAGCTTTGCTGGCTATAGCAGTCTTAGTTGACATTTGTTTACTTTAAGGGCTTGAAATAGTCCTAGAGTGCATATCTGCTTTTAGGGTTACTGATAAGGGGCTTTAGGGTATTCTGATGTGTTTGCCATTGTTAGGTGAGTTGGTTATTTTTCTCTTAACAGTTTATAATATTATTTCTTGCTTTATATTTTTGATACTTGACTCTTAATATGTATTAGAGGAGTTCTCTGGTGATGTCTGAGATTTTGAAAATATCTTGTATTTGAATGTCCTTTCTCTGGATTTTGGAATTTTTGTTACTATATCATTGAACATATTCTATACCTTTAGTATTGATTGATCAACTGTGTATGTTTATGGATGTGTATAGTGTATTCATGTGCCTTTTTTGAGGCAGGGTCTTCCTGTGAACATGGAGCTCATGGTTTTGAGCTAGGCTGTCAGCCAGTGAGCAATAGCAGTCCTGTCTCTGCACCCCTTGGTGATGAGGTCACAGATATACTGAGCATGCTGGGGTCTGACTCTAGTCCTCAAGCTTTAGCATCAGGCACCTTTAACTGCTGGGCCTTCTCTCCAACCAGCCTTTAGCTTTTAGTCTCTGCTTCTTCTGTCCTGTAGAGCATAGGTTTGTTTGTGTCTCGGTGTTGATCAATGTTATATTTATATTTGTTTTTGAGATCAGTGTTTATCAGTGTTATATTTGTTTTTGAGAATACAGGGTTTTTTGTTTTTTTGTTTTTTGTTTTGTTTTTTGTTTTTTTTTTTGGTTTTTCAAGACAGGGTTTCTCTGTGTAGCCCTGGCTGTCCTGGAACTCACTCTGTAGACCAAGGTGGCCTCAAACTCAGGAATCCGCCTGCCTCTGCTTCCCAAGTGCTGGGATTAAAGGTGTGCGCCACCACTGCCCAGCCTATATTTGTTTTTGAGATAGGATGTCACTATATAGTCCTGGCTGTCTTGAAACTCCCTATGTAGACTAGGCTGACTTTGAACTTAGAGATCCATCTGTTTCTGCCTCTTGAGTACTGGGATTAATGTGTGTACCACCATACCTGGTTATTTATCTTTATTTATGTTTAATCTGGTCTTTTCTTGACCTTGGCCTTGGTCCCTGAGATTCTTCTGGATGGTTAGTCTGTGTAATGCTTTCCACTGTTTTTGTTTTTTGAGTCTGACTCACTAAGTTCTCCATTTCCAACATTTTTTTTCTAAAATAACACTCTTCTTGCTAAACTTTTCTTCTGTGTTATTTTATCGTCTGTGTTGCTGATTTTTTTTCATCCACTTTGCTGACTTTATGCTCCCTGCTGATTTCCTCTTTAGCTCTTGGATTTAGTTCATCTGCTGGTTGCATGTTGTTTGAGGCCACCAGGTCATTTTTACCAGTAAACTTTGATTTTTCATCTGTCAATATCTTTGAGTTCAGTAGTTGAGGAGTTAAAATATTCTATCTTTTCATGTTCTTCTGTTCCTAGTTTGTGATTTGTGAGTCAGGTGGGTTGGATGTCCCTTCTGGTTATATTTATAGGTATTCTTAGTGAGAAGCTTAGTCTTGGAGCCTTCCTCCCATTAAGAGAGGAGAAAATGTCAGTGTCAAACCACACAAGATAAAGAAGTTCACTGGAACCTGATTAAGTTCACTCCTAATTAGTAGTGACTGTTGGACAGAAGATAGCATAACCAATGTAGACTGTGTTGTGAGGTGGTAACTACTCAGGGCAACCAGCTACACTAAGTGAATGAGATGATGGGGGCAGGGAAAGGTTGACTATAGAGAAAAAGACAAATGGGTAAGCTATGGAGGGGGAAAGAAAATAGGAGATTTAGAAAAAAAATATTAAAGTAACAGTAAAACAAAAAAGATATCCTATTTATGAGGATGTTTTTTAGAAATTAGATGAGGGGGATGGAGAGATGGTTTCGGGATTTAAAGTACTTGTTGCTCTTGCAGAAGTCTCAGGTTCAGTTCCTGGCATTTACATGGTGGCTCACAATCCTCTGTAACTCTAATCCCAAGGAATCTGACTCCTTCTACTGTCTTCTGAGGGCACCAGGCAAAATAGTGGTGTGTAGGCTTAGATTTTTTTAAAACCTACTTTAGTAAGTGTACTTAAATGTTTTAACCTCCCTTCTAACCCACCACCCACCAGAGGTAATGGGAAAGAAAGGTTAGTAGGGCAAAGGAGGATGTGGACCGGTTTAGAAATAGTTTTTTGGAGAGAATCCAACCTGCAACTTCAGGATATCAACAGTTCAGTTCACAAGAATAAGCAGCGGCAGCTCAATCCACTCACAAACATTCATGAATCAGCAATGGTAGTTTGATCCACAAGAAACTGTAAAACTCTGCCAGTTGGCCCAAGTCCACTGGAACACCACCAGAAGTTCTTTGGTGTGTTTCTCTCTATGAAGTCACAACAAACAATGACCAGCAAAGAGTTGCAAGGTGAACTAATGCCACACAGCATAGTCAGAGAAGACCAGCATCAGCAAAGTCCAACGAAGATCAACAGAGTGGCAAGGAGAACCAATACCACACAGCATCGCCCACTGTCTCTTGGGTTATATTTATACCCTTTCCAAACATCACACATTCTTTCAACTGTCCTCTCTAGCAAAACATCACATGCCTTTTTTCCAGGCAGCTTCCAGAAAACACCATTTGTCTCTTCTCAGCAAAACATCTTCCTACATGCCTGCCTTAGCAAAAACATCTTCTTATAAGACAGTTTCCAGAAAAATATCACGTGATATGACTGAGTCTCCAAAGAAATCAGAAGTTTCCACCTTTGTGGTGTACATGCATACTTGCAGGCTAAACACCATTCATACAAAATGAAACATACAAATCCTAAAATGTATAAATAAGTAAAACATAAATCTAAAAATTTTTAAAATAAATGTAAAGCAGGAATAAAATTTGAAATATGGACCAGTGAGATGTTTCAGCAGGTAAAAATGCTTGCTGCTTATAATCTGAGTTTGATCTCTAGAACTCAAGACAGGAGAAGAGAACTGATCCCCACAAGTCTCTGACTTTCACACGTGTACCATGAATCTGCATTTATACATAAAATCATAATGTGAATAAATGCATAAATAAAAAATAAAAGCATAAGGTTATTTGTTTGTTTGTTTGTTTTTAAATAAAAGCTAGTAGGGCATGAGAGGAGTCTGCTTGTAATTCTAGTAGTGGGGAAGGCAGAGGCAAGAGACTCAGCCTACAATCCAACCTAGGCTGTGTTTGATACCCTGTCTCCACAAATCATTAAAATAGTCAAAATACTATTTAAAATATTATAGGGAGAAAAATATGAGAAATATAAGAGGAAAAATAAAGACAGGAAAGGAAACACTATGCTAGATTAACTTATGAAGAATTTAGAATTAAAGACATAGAAGTTGGAGCTTCAGTGATAACTAAGCAGTTAAGAGTACTGGGTACTCTTTCTGAAGACCAGGGTTCGAGTCCCAGCACCTACATGGCAGCTCACAACTATTTGTGTCTCCTATTTTAGGGGATTCATGTCTTCTGGACTATAGGGACCACCATCCCCCCCCCCCGCAAAAAATTATGTAGTTTATGGGCAACCCCCCCCAAAATTATGTATTTTACTATATGTGTACTTCATTTTCACATTCCTCTGAACATCAGAAGAGGAATACCATTATAGTCAGCTATGAGTCACCATGTGGGTGCTGGGAATTGAACTCGAAGAGCAACCAGTACCCTTAACTGCTGAGCCATCTCTTCCCCCTCTTTGGGATATCTTCTTTCAACAAACTTGAAAGTTGCCACAATTTTACAGCTTTATCTTTTACGTTAAAGGCTCCCTTTTTATTTTTCCTAGGGGCCAATACTCCTTAAAATTTGTAGACAGATGGCACCTCTGTTCAGATAGCTTTTTATTTTGTTTGGGAGCCTGCTACATTGCTTCTAAAAGTTTTCAAATGAACCAGATTTAACTGTTATTTCTTCTTGCCTGTCTGAACTCATCTTTTCTGATCTCTTCCTCCAAAAGCATGGGTACTTAGCCTAAACTCAAGAGAAGATGTTTAAATGGGACATAGTTTTATAGGATTGGCCTTCATCCAAGCAGTCAGTGTTTTTCTGTTCTGAAGCTCATCTCCCAGGGAGAACAAGAGTTTTTCCTTCTCTCCAGAGCAGTCTGCTGTGTGCTTTTATTTGTTGTGCTTTCTTGTAGCCCTGCCCCCATTTGTTTTATAGCTTTCATTACTGGTTGCACACATCAGGAACCTGTTCAGTGGTTTTGTTTAGTAAGTTACTGCTCTAGAGCAATGCACTACCTAAGGAGGAAAGCTCTTAAGATTTGGTCTGGCTCTACCTTTGTTATGGTATCTTAAGGGATAAAACACCATATTTAATAGGGATGTGACCAGGTTATAGCTAGGTGAGAGGGTATATTGTTATAGATCCTTAGGATGTCTTTTGATAATGGATGTTCCCTGGGGTTTCTGATCACTGGCAGTGGCCACTTGCCTGATTGCTTGCAGTCTCTAAAAACCTGAAGGCATTTCTTAATCTATTTGCAGTTTGGCCTCAGCTGAGCTGACACAGTTATCTCACTTGGTATGAAGTACCCATGTGTTCCACTGAGGAACTAGGAATGCCTAAGTAGCCCCTGTTGAAATTGGAACTGCAGTGTTATAATATATGCATTGTCTTAGCTTTCTAAAAGTCAGAAACCTCCCAGGTTCTGAAATGTGACCCAGAGGGTTTCAAATAAAGAACTTACCAATCTATGATAATTATCAATCTTGGTGATTTAAGATTTTTTTTTTCTTTTTATCTATACTGTTATTCTGAGTATGGAAGTAAACTAGTAATTTGTGTATTTACAAGAAAGAACATGGTTTTCCGGGCCATAGATGTATTATACTAATCTCCTCACCCTCTAAAGAAATGAGTACAGTGAATGAGCACACCGATACTCATAAGGAGTTTAAGTAATACACTCCACCCCCCGAGATGGGGTCTTATTATAGCCCTGGATTGCCTAGAATTTATTTTGTAGACCAGGCTGGTTTGAAACTCACAGTCTCCTGAGTGCTGGGATTAAAGGTATCCAGTGGCTAAGATGACATAATTCTTGATCTCTGATTCCTCTTTTCTTTCTGTAGTATTAACCTGCCCATTTTTTTTTTTTTGACTAAAGCTAAATATGTGTTACCTATTTATATATTCTTGCCTTTAAAACAATTGAAATAAATTAGAGCAAAAGTTAGTGGTGGTTTTGTTTTCATATTGCAAAGTGGTATTTATTTCTTTGTTTCTGCTGTCTGTCTCTAGGGGAACATGTAACGTCTAGGTTTAAGAATGAAGTGGAGCGGATGGGTTTTGATATGAACAATGCCTGGAGGATTTCCAACATCAATGAGAAATACAAGTGAGTTACATGGATACTTGTAGACTGTGTTTCACAGCCAGTACCTTTAACAGAAGCCTCAATTCTCAGGAGGCAGGACATTAAATTCAGGTACTTTGAAATAGAATTTTGTTTATTAACTCTAAATTCATGCTCTTCAGAGTTCTTTTTGAACCTTTTGTTCAATATTTCTGGAGTGGAAAATGATCCTTGCATAATAAGTTCTTGAAACCTCCTTTTAACCTTTGCAGGCCTCCATTCTTCCTGCCCCACGCATGTCTAGATGATACTATGCTAACTATGGGCAGTAGTGTGTATTCATCAGCACTTTGGCATTATGAAATCAGTGCACTTAAAAGCAAGGATAAACAAGTGCTTGCTGTGTGTGTGTGTGTGTGTGTGTGTGTGTGTGTGTATACACACCTGTATAGGTGTAGGCAGAGGCCAGAAGTTTGTGAATTTTGAGTGTCTTACATTATCATTTGTTGCCTTAGTTTTAAGCCAGGGTCTCTCACTGAACTTGGAGCTTGCTGGTTCAGTAAGACTAGTTGACCAGCAAGCTCTAAGGAACCTCCTCTCTCTAACCCCCAATGCTGGGATTATAGGCATATACTACCATCCCTAGCTTTTTACATGAGCACTGAGAATCTGAACATGGATGCTCATGATAGCGTAGCACAAACACGTTTCCAACTGAAAATCCCTCATTGCTAACCTTAATGACAAATTTCTCAACTGTGATCATTTGGCCATTAAATGCTAAATAACTATTATTAAATTCATTCATTACCTGTTTCCTTAAATTTTTGTTTTTTTGTTTTTTTGGTTTTTTTGAGACAGGGTTTCTCTGTGTAGCCTTGGCTGTCCTGGAACTCAGTCTGTAGACCAGGCTGGCCTCGAACTCAGAAATCCACCTGCCTCTGCCTCCCAAGTGCTGGGATTAAAGGCGTGTGCCACCACCGCCCGGCCTCCTTAAAACTTAGAACATGTAAGTGCTTTGGAGCGAGAAGGTGGCTAAATACTGGGATTTTGTCAGTTAAAGTTTCTGTGAAACAGTCCAGGAGACTGAAATTAATATACTCTACTTGTATGGTTCTTTGCATCATTAACCATCCTTTGATCTTTTTAGTTACCTCAAATTATAATACCCATTTTTGTGGTCTGTTTGTAGTTGGCCATTTTTCACTGGAAAATCTACCACTCATTGCAACTCTACATGGGGCCTAGCCAAGAAGTTAAGAACCTGGAGGTTACACAGACACAAGAGCTTCACATGGAGCTGTTCTCAGAGGCAGGTTGGAGGACTGAGTAGCCATAGAAATCTGAGGTTACATAGGCTTTGCTGAGTGGAACTTTATTTTCTTACACTGGAACTGTTTACCAACAGTGAGAAGAGCTAACTTCTGAGTAGAACAGGTGTAGTGTCTGCTGGACAGTGAGCATAGAAATCACCAGTTCATATGAACAAGTCAGCCTCCGGGACTGTGAAACATTTATTCTACTGCTAATGAATGAGAGCCAAATCTAGTCTTGAACATAAAACAAAATAAAAAGAGAAAGACTAGCTATTAGAGCGGTTGCTGTGGTTATGGTCACAGGCCATCTTAAAGAGTTTGGGTTTTAGGAAGTTTGTGTAGCTTATCCTCCATCACAGCCATCCTTCTGGTTCTTTATCTTCTGGTAAGAGAGAGATGTAGTGTTGAGTAATCAAAACCCTATGTCTCAAGTCTCCTTCTGATGCATAGAGTAGGGCAAGGTAATGGAGGTGGAGGTATCTCAGTTACGGTTTCTATGCTGAAGTAAAACTCCATTACCAGTGAGTGACTTCAAGAGGAAAGGGTTTATTTTGCTTATATTTCTATATCATAGTCTTCAAAGGAAGTCAGCACATGAACTCAGGGTAGGAACCTCAGGGCAAGAGCAGAAGCCATAGATAAGTGTTGAGTATTAGTTTACTCTCCATGGCTTGCTCAACTGATTTCTACACCATCCAGGATCACCTGTGCAGTGGGCTGGGCCCCCCCCCACCAGTCATCAGTCAAGAAAATGCCTAAAAGCCAATCCCGTGAAGGAATTTTCTTAACTTTTCTTCTCATATATCCCCTAGCTCTTGTCAGGTTGACATAAAAACTAGCCAGCACAGATAGTTTTTGAGTTTTTGGATTAAATTTCATACTGCTTTCAGTGTTCTAAAGGAAAATTTCCTAGCAATACTGCCCTGTAAATAAATTTGACTAGAATGCCAAACCACCTTTTGTTTTAAAATGAGCAAGCAAGGGGGTGAACGTGCGAGGCAGAGAGTGTAGGAAATAGTTTCCTCCGAAGTGTATTTTATAGAAATCATGGTTAATAGCTTGCTCACATTACTAGTTTGGCTCATTGGAATTATTAGTGTGTACTGTATTTGTATAACTCCTGGCTGTACTTGTTACTTAAAATTAGGACATCCCTAGGCCTGGAGCAATGGCTCAGAGGTTAAGAGCACCATCTGCTCTTCCAGAGTTCCTGAGTTCAATTCCCAGCAACCACATGGTGGCTCCCAACCATCTGTAATGAGATATGATGCCCTCTTCTGGTATGTCTAAAGACAGCTACAGTGTACTCACATACATAAAATAAATAAATAAATCTTAAAAAAAAAAAAAGAGAGAGAGAGAGAATTAGGACATCCTGGTTCAGATCAGGTGAGAAGTCAATCTGAAGAGGAGATCTGAAATGGTCAGCTTTGTCCTTTTCATGCTTCATTTTGACAAAGAGCCTAGAAGACTGAAGCTAAGAGAGGTGACATAGATGCTTCTTTCTATACTTACACACACACACACACACACACACACACACACAATTTACAGCAGAGAATTATTATGGAGGAGAAGAATGTCCCTCAACTCTCATTTTTTCATTGTTAGATTATCAGATTCCAAAAGGCAGCATCAAATTGAAACATCAAAGATTATTTATGCTGGGCAGTGGTGGCGCATGCCTTTAATCCCAGCACTTGGGAGGCAGAGGGGGCAGAGACAGGAGGATTTCTGAGTTCGAAGCCAGCCTGGTCTACAGAGTGAGTTCTAGGACAGCCAAGGCTACACAGAGAAACCCTGTCTTGAAAAACCAAAAAAAAAAAAAAAAAAAAAAGATAATTTGTATAATCTAAGCAAACACTATGGCTGCCTATTCTGGTAAGGAGACCAAAATCTCAAATAGTGCTCCCTCAATTTTTCATCTGCCATGTTTTTTTCTCCTGTGCTAGAGAATGAATATAGGTCCTTGAACATACTAGGCAAGTACCCTCATTGCCTTCTTAACTGACTTTGTGATGGCATGAATAGTGTCCCTATGCCAGCTCATGTCCTATCCTGCTCTTCACGCCTCCATCTTCTCGCCTTCCCTTTGCTTCTTACCACCATTCTCTTCTTTCCAACAGATTATGTGGTAGTTATCCACAAGAGCTCATAGTACCTGCTTGGATCACTGATAAAGAATTGGAAAGTGTGGCAGGCTTCAGATCCTGGAAGCGCATCCCTGCTGTCATCTACAGGTATGTAAGCAGACCAGCCCCAGGTACTTCTTCCCGACTGCTCACTGTCCTGACAGCTGCTGACCTGCCAGAGACAGTCCCTAGCAAGTACATGCTTCTTCATTGCTAAAGCTGTGCCTGCAGAAAAATACTAGTACTCATTGTGTTGAGAACAGAAGCTGGCAATGCAAGTGAACCCTGATGAGAATATTTCAATAGAAAAGTGTCTGGGCCACCTGTTGCAATGCACACCTTTAATCCTAGCACTCGGGAGATAGAGACAGGTAGATATCTGTGACTTCAAGATTAGCCTGGTCTATATAAGGACTTCCAGGCTAGGCATGGCTACTATACAGGGAGACTCTGTCTTTAAAAAAAAAAATAAAAATAACATTTTTTTCTTATATTCATTGTATTTAGCTTCAGATGTTTAACAGGACTTTTGTGTTAAAAGATTAGTAAGATTTAAAATAGAGCTCAATGAAATCTAATGGTGTTTGTGATTGTCACTTTAACATGTGGAAGGAAGGACTCTTGTTTTGAGATGAATTAGAATCAACTGTGGCTAGACAGCACATTTCAGAGACACAAGGCATGAGAGTTGTAGTGTAATATCTTGTGGGGAGACATGAACAGCTCTCTATAAGTCCCAGATAGGACACCGACTATAGACCTAAGAAATGGTTCCACCTGAGGCTATCTTGCTGACCACATGGAGCTTTTAAGGTCACTTACAGGAGTGTGGGTGAAGAATAAGTTGGAGGAATATAGAAGATTCAGAAGTAGGTATGTCACTGGGAGACTCCCCAGAGTGGTAACTCATGACAGCTGCATTACTGGCATTAGCTCGAGCACTACAGGCATGTTTCCCAAGGTTTCCTTCCCCAACAAGTGTTTGCTGCTGTTACACCCTTGGAGAGGTACATATTCTGATGTCATGAACTTAAATCTTTTCTTTTGGGCTGGCGAGATGGCGAGAGCACTGATTGCTCTTCCGAAGGTCCTGAGTTCGGATCCCAGCAACCACATGGTGGCTCATAACCATCTGTGATGAGATCTGACGCTCTCTTCTGGTGTGTCTGAGGACAGCTACACTGTAGTACGCTGGAGCGAGCAGGGCAGAGCGAGCAGGACCAGAGCAAGCAGAGGTCCTGAATTCAATTCCCAGCAGCCACATGATGGCTCACAGCCATCTGTACAGCTACAGTGTACTCATACACATAAAATAAATAAATAAATCTTTAAAAAAAAACAATCCTTCCTCTTTCCTGCATAAGGAATTTTTACTTTGAGGGAGTGGTACCTATATAAGGGCTAAGGGGTGTACATTTTAAAAGGAGGTTGGTGATAAACAGATGTGCTGTAGTATGTAAATGTGGGCCTCTTAACACGTTAATGCCTTTAAGTGGCATTTGGAATAGAGTATATACTTGAGTATAGCTTTATGAGTTAGGGACCACTCTGCTGTTAAACAATCATGTTAAATTTTTAAGAAGTCCTATTGTGTCTTGTAATGTTAACATTCTCCATTTTACTTTTTTGGTTTGTAGACCTTTTAGACTGACCAAAGTGAGCCAAAACAATGGCTTAGTTAAAAACTGCCACACCAGGAGCTATTGCACTCCAATATTGAGGCTCTAGGAAGGTATATTTCTTGTGACATTCCTATGAAGGTAACCAGCTTGTTCATTTAGCCTATTGAAGGCAAATTCTGATACCACCCTGAATACAAAACATGGAGGACACTGCTTGTGGATCAGTGGGACCCATTAGACTTCAATGACCATTTTCAACAGTTTTGTTTTGACACCAAAGTAGGTAACCAAATTTACCTGTCACTCAAGTACTGAGAATGACATGGAATTACAGAACAGGAAAACATGGGATTTATGACGCTGAGAAAGCAGCTGGCTGCTGTTTGGAGCTGCTGTTCGGACCAACAGCTGTGTTAGATGAGCTGCCTGGCATTTATGAGACCTGTGACTTGGAGCAGAAGGGGGAAGTACTCTTTCTGAGTAAAAGGCTTTCAATTAGGCAGAAAACCTAAGTATGCTAGTTAAGAAGAGCTCCTTAGAATATGTTTGTTTTTTTTAAAAGTTAGAGTTTTTTTTTCTCTTTTCTATAATCCAATTCTAGAAGGCATGAGTTCTAGGGTTCCCCATTCTAGATACCTAGAATATGTACATAAGTGGAAATTGTCACCATCAATCCTTGAGAGAAAAATCTGTCAAGATTGTGCTTGAAAGTTTTTGGTGTAGCTATGTAAATCAAGCAGGCTTCCTGGAGCTACTCTCTCTATCACAGGACATGTGTCATATGTCTCTTATCCCTGTGTTGTTTAGTTTTGTTATGGGTGTGTTGTAGAATGTTCAGAACACTCCACCGCTCTTCAGTGCCAGCAGAGGTGATGTCTTGGTCACTGTAACCAAGGCCAGCAACTCTTGCAAAAGAAAACATTTAGCTGGTGACTACAGTTTCAGAAGTTTAGTTCCTTAGCATCATGGCAGGGAGCATGGCAGCACTCATGGCTCTAGAACAATCCCTGTGAGCTACATCTTGATTTGCAGGCCAAGAGTGAAAGGGATAAGGCTTGGCATGGGATTTTTTGAAACTTTAAAGCCAACCCCCAATGACATACTTCCTCCAACAGGTCACACCTACTCCAACAAGGCCGCAGCTTCTAATCCTTCTCAAATAGTGGCACTCCTTATAACTAAGCATTTAAGTATAAGAGCCTGTGGAGACCATTCTCATTCAAACCACCACAGGTAGCAGGATGCCCCTAAATCTAGCATTTCCTAGATTTAGTTATGTGTGGACTGCAGCAGTGATTTCTTTTTTGTTTGTTTTTTAAAGATTTATTTATTTTATGTGTGTGAGCATACACTGTAGCTGAATAGACAATTGTGAGCCTTCATCTGGTTGTTGGGAATTGACTTTTAGGACCTCTGCTCGCCCTGGTAGATTCTGCTCACTTAGTCCCTGCTCACTCTGGTCCAAAGATTTATTTATTATTATAAATAAGTACACTGTAGCTGTCTTCAGATGCACCAGAAGAGGGCGTCAGATCTCATTACGGATGGTTGTGAACCACCATGTGGTTGCTGGGATTTGAACTCAGTACCTTCAGAAGAGCAGTCAGTGCTTTTACCCGCTGAGCCATCTCTCCAGCCCTGCAGCAGTGATTTCTGAGGTCATTAGCACCAGTTACTTTGCAATACTGGCCTGAACCAGTACCTGATTAGAGCTACAGAGTTGCTCTAACACAGCAAGGTCTTGGGAGACCTCCATCTGTAGTGCAGCTCACAGCGTCTCTGTGCACATGGTGATCCTCATCAGATGGTGAGCTTGCCTAACCTTTGGATTAAAGGTAGTTAAAGCCATTGCATTTTCATGTACAATGGAAGCATTCTATGTGTTAGTAAGTTGGTTTTTTTACTAGACATTTTACCTTTTTGTATTTTAATAAGTTCTGTTTGTCAAAGTGATAAAAATGTCTATTTTATCTAATTTTCTTTTTTATTTTAACTTTTAAAGTGATTGTAACTTTCGTCTTTGAGCTGGCTTTCATGCAATACAAAGCTTTTCAGGAGATTGACTACTGCTACTTGTAGTAACCCAGTTGGCCCTGAAAACCCAAGAACAGCCATGTGCTGTTCTGTCCCAGTGCTAGGAGCCTTGCAGAGACAGAGGACTCTTCAGGAAAGGTCCCTCTGCCCATTTCTGGGAAGTTTGCAGTCATTGAGATCTGTGGTTTTTCAGCCTGGGGAGACACAGTAAGAATCATGGAATATCACAACATTTGTTTCATTTGAGTGTGAGCCAATGTGGTGTTGGTAATGATGTGTACTGTGAGCTGTTGCTACTCACAGTGAGAGAGAATTGAAAACCTATAAGCAAACTACTCTAGTGGGATTTGTTACCACCAAATTTAAGTTATTGCTTGTGAATTTAAGGATTAAATTTTTTCACATTATTTCCTAAAGAAGGAAAAAGGAATGGGATTCTGTGTTCTGTGTAAACTCTGTACTGTCTGTGTACTGGCTTGCATGTACAAGCCCAAGAGCATTTTTAAAGAATATGGGCATTTTCTTCAGTATATAGAATTGGTAGAATATTGCTTACCAGATTTTTTTTTAAAGATTTATTTATTTATTATAAGTACACTGTAGCTGTATTCAGACACTTTAGAAGAGGGTGTCAGATCTCTTTACAGATGGTTGTGAGCCACCATGTGGTTGCTGGGGTTTGAACTCCGGACCCTCAGAAGAGCAATCAGTGCTCTTAACTGCTGAGCCATCTCACCAGCCCCCTTTTTTTGAACCTCTTTTTTTGTTTGTTTGTTTTTCGAGATAGGGTTTCTCTGTGTAGCTCTGGCTGTCCTGGAACTCACTCTGTAGACCAGGCTGGCCTCGAACTCAGAAATCCACTTGCCTCTGCCTCCCAAGTGCTGGGACTAAAGGCGTGCGCCACCACCCCCGGCTTGTCAGATTTTTTTAAAAGTATTTATTGGGGCTGAAGAATTGGCTAAGTGGTAAAGAGCACATGCAGCTCTTTCAGATGAATGGAGTTTGGTTACCAGCACTCGTACTGGGCGTTCACAGCTGCCTATAGTTGCAGCTCCTGGAGATCTTTGTCTTTTTCTAGGTTCTCTCCTTCCATACATAGACACACAAAAATAGAACAAAAATATTTTTTAATTAAAAGATTTAGCCAGGCGGTGGTGGCTCATGCCTTTAATCCCAGCACTTGGGAGGCAGAGGCAGGCGATGTTTCTGAGTTTGAGGCCAGCCTGGTCTACAGATTGAGTTCCAGGACAGCCAAGGCTACACAAAACAATTTGTTAATTTAGTGTGTGTGTGTGTGTGTGTGTGTGTGTGTGTGTACAGGCACACATGCCACAGCACATGTGATCCAGCTTTGTTGAGTCAGTCGCCTCCTTCTACTTTTACATGAGTTCAGGCATGATGCTTTACCCACTGAGCTCTCCATTTTTATAGCAGAGATTACTTTTATAACTTAAGAAAGCTTTAAGTGTGCTAATACAAATTAGCAATCTTTAGTATATTACATTTAGAGTTGTGTAACCCACCTCTACAATCAATGTTACTGTATTTTCATTATACAGAGTGAAACCTCATACTCATTAGCAGTCATTCCTTACTTCCCCAACTGCTCTGTCCCAAGGTATAGCCAGTAATGCACTGTTTCCCTAGATTTGCCTAGTCTGACTATGTGATAAGTCTTAATAACTCATGCCCTTTGTTATGGGCTCACTTCACTCTATTTGACACTTTCCAATTTATCTATGGCATAGCATGGGTCTGAACTTTGTTTTTTACAACTAAATATTACATTTTTTCCAACTTTTTGATTGACATACTAGAAAACATATGAAAATTTAGTAGCAATTCAGAGCTGACTCTGAGAATCATTTCTGGCTTTGGAAAAGAATCTGTCAGAGTATAGTTTGCTGGGATTGTGATTTCTTCCCTCTGAGAAGGCTGAGCAAGCATGGTTGGGTCATAGTGCTGTGTCCATAGTAACAATAAGTTGTGACTCATGGCATCTCAGGAGAGCTGTATAAAGGATTTCACTGTAGGCCAGGTGAATGTTCTACTTGCAGAGATGGGATGTGTTTGAAAAGAATCATCAAGCCAGCAGTATTGAATATATGGATACTGCATTACACCTTCAGAAGTGAGGCAAAGCAGTTAGTTTTGTACCTTAGCATCTTGCATGTGTTGGATTCAGTATCAGAAATGAGGTGTTTGTACTTAATTATTACATAGTAGAATTGGTATAATATGTATAGATTTTTTTTAAAAAAAAATTATTTCCCAAAGTAAAGATTCAGAATATCTAAATTGTGTTCCTTTTCTCTAAGAATATTCACTTACCATTTGTTGGTAACTTTACAGAGAGCACTATGATGAGATGATAATTGAGGAAGCTATGTAGGTTTTGTTTTTCTGTCCCTATTAATAATGCAGATTTGAAACCAATTCTGGATTTACCTAAGGTCAGGCTATTTACAGTCAATTTCCATCCTTTTATGTGAGTGCAGAGCATCAGATGGGGGCCTTGAAATAGTACACTCAGGAGTGGGATAAGGGGTTTCCAGAGGGGAAACTGGGAAAGGAGATAACATTTGAAATGTTAATACATAAAATACCCACACCAAAAAAAAAAAAAAAATGAAAAGGAAAAAGTAGTAGTACACTAGTACACTCACTGCCTGTTGTCTCCACACAGGCACCAGAGCAATGGAGCTGTCATTGCCCGCTGCGGACAACCAGAGGTTAGCTGGTGGGGCTGGCGCAATGCTGATGATGAGCATCTGGTGCAGTCAGTGGCCAAAGCGTGTGCTTCTGACTCTCAGTCAAGTGTCAGCAAGGTTTCCACTCGGAACAGTTGTCGGGACTTTCCCAATGCAGGGGATCTTTCTGATGTGGAGTTCGGTAAGGTGCTCACTAGGCCCATGCAGCAGTTTTTAAAACCACCTGAAATTTTTTTCTTTAAGTACCTTTTCCTTAGATGACAGAATGTTAATTCAGATTTTTTTGAGTCTCTGTCCTGGAACTCACTATTTAGACCAAGCTAGCCTTGACATCACAGAGAACTGCCTGCCTCTGCTTCCTAATTGTTGGGCATATGTTGTCAAACCTGGCTATATAAAGTTACTTTTCTTTTTTGAAGATTATTTATTTATTTGAGCTGAAGTCACACTGCAGCTGACTTCAGACACACCAGGAGAAGGCAGTCAGTGTTTTAACCACTGAAGCATTTCTCCAGCCCTAAAGCTACTTTATAAGAGGGAATTCAGTGAATTTGAGGAGTGACTCGGTCTTGACAAAACACTGGAAGATCTTTTGTTTCAAGCTTGATTTAAGAGCCTAGTGTTGTCTTCCTTGCCATTGTGACAAGAATGAATGGATGAGGATGTGGGTTGTCTCCAGTCTGTGGAGAAAAATACCTGCTTTTATGAAAAGACTACAGGGGTAGACATGGGGCTAAGACATTAGGTGAGGTGGAAATTTCATCTAATGTGCTTTGAGAATTGGTTTTGGAAAATAAATCATTATTAATTTCAAGAGGCAAAACAGAGGGTACACTGAAGGCAAGTCAGAGAACTAGGGTCTAGCTAGGGGGCTTCATTGATTGGAGTTCCTTTTGTTCTCTTTTTACTGTAATATGTCCCTCTGGTACTAGTTGTTCACAGTTTTAGGAGAGCTAGATTTGCTTATTTTTTATCCTCTTCTTGATGTCTGCAGATTCCTCTCTGTCGAATACATCAGGAGCAGAAAGTTTAGCTCTCCAGCCGCAGAAGCTTTTGATCTTGGATGCACGCTCCTATGCAGCAGCTGTGGCAAATCGAGCCAAAGGAGGAGGCTGCGAGTGCCCAGGTGGGTGTGTCATCTGTCCCTGCATGTCAGTGCAGCTCACTCAGAGCCTAGGTTTAAGTTAAATGGCAAAGCACGTGTTTCACTCTGCATTCAGAAAGCCAGGGCATCTCTCTGGATCCTTACATTCCTGAGCTTTGGCTGAGGTGCAGACCATCTTCCTCCTGTGTGTCTGTCTACCTTAAGAACAGGAAAGCTGGCCTCTGCCCACAGGTCTATAGAGGCTCTGTTTCTCAGTCTGTTGTCTCTCACAGTACATACATGAGTCACTAGCCTCCTGCACTCCCACGAACTTCTTAGAAAAGTGGGGTCAAATTGAGGTAGTAAATACAGAGTTCTAGTATTACGTCCTTTCTGAATCTGTCATGGCCCTACTGTTGGAGTGCTGCTACTCTGCTGCTTTTACATTTGCAGTGTGATCCTTACATTGAATGTATTGTGGGTTTTTAAAATTGTTTTTCTCTACAGAGTATTATCCAAACTGTGAAGTTGTGTTTATGGGAATGGCAAACATACATTCTATCCGGAGGAGTTTCCAGTCTCTGCGGCTGCTGTGCACACAGATGCCAGATCCTGGAAAGTAAGGCTTGCCTTTCATTTGTGTGTTTCTTTTGTTACTGCTGCTGTATTGTTTTGGGTTTGGTTTGGTTTTAAATGAGTGTGGAGGTATCTTCTGTTTGTTACTGAACCTTAGTTATACTTTTGGTTCCTGTGGATATTCTTCCTGCCCTAGAAGTTGTTTTTTCTACAGTATAGAACATCAACTATGGAAAAAAATAGCTCTTTTGCAGAGTTGTGTTTTTTAATTATTTATTTATTTATTTTTGAAATTAAAATATAATTACATCATTTTCCCCCCCTTCCCTTCCCTCCACCCCTGTTATAATGTGTGTAGTCATTCAGGCTTTCTATGTCTGCCCCAGTTCCCGAATAACAACTCAGAGGCTTATCTTTTATTAATAAATGCCTAGTTGGTTTCCCAGCAAGCTCTGTAACTCAATTATCCTGTTTATTCTATTCTGTGTCTGCCACATGGCTGGTTACCTCTCTTCAATTTCATATGTCTGACTTCCCTCCAAGCCCGGATGGAGAAAACTCCCGTACCTGAACTCTTTGCCAGAGTTCTTCTCTCTGCTGATGTCCTACTTTCTAATCCTGCCTTGCCTTATTGACCATCAGATTTTTTTATCTTAACCAATCAGAAGGTGCCTTGGGCAGACAGAGAAGGACAGAGAAACATTTTCCGCAGTACATACACCTACAATGTGTGTGCATATTTCTAAGTATATAAATATTATCTGTTCAGTCCATATAATGTTACTTTTATTTTTCTCCAGGGCTGATCACTTGGTATTGGATAATCAATTTGGAGGCTCTTCCCTTAGGAAGATGATTTTTCCCCATCTAGTTATTCCTTATTTAGCCTGTAGTTGTTTGTTTAGGGTACCCAGCCTCACTGGTACATTTGAACCACAGTTCTGTCACAGAGTTTAGGATGTGTAGCACATAATAGATCTCATTCCTCAGAATGGAGGCAGCAAACACTTGTTTTTCACGGGCTCCCTCCTTTCTCTGATGTGCTGTTTTTAGCCCAGTGTAATTCTTTGGTCCTTGAAGTACTGTAGTAACACATGCACGCACACACACACACACACACACACACACACACACAGCCTACTCAGTCCATTTAGTGTTGCTTGTATTATGTCATTTCAGGTCTGGCTACTTGGTATTGGAGAAACAATTATGGGGCTCATCTCCAAGGAAAGACTTCTCTTACTGCAAGCAGTTGTTAGTTACAATGCAGTTCTTTGTCACAGGGGCAGGACCCTGTGAGAGCACCCCTTTCCAAGTTAGCATGTCTGTTGGTGGTACACTTGTTTAGATTTTATTAAGGCAGCCAGCCACATTGTTGCAGTCTCAGGAGTAAAACTTTATCATTTCTAGGAGACATAAGCTCACAGCAGATTTCCTGGTCCTCTGTCTTTCACAGTCTTTCTGCTTCCTTTTCCACAATGTTTTCTGAGCCTTAGGTGCAGGAGTTGTGTTGTAGAAGTAGCCATTAGGGCTGGGCATCCCACACTTGTTGTCTGTACTCTGACCAATTGTGATTTTTCTCCACTTACTGCAAAGAGAAGTTTGTTTGTTTAAGGGTGAAAACTCCACTTGTCTTTGAGTAAATGGATAAGTATTTAGAATTTGGTTGGATTTACTGGTTTACTAAAGAGGCAGTTGCAGATTCTCCTCCAAGGTCCATGATCTCACTGTCCTTGGGTAGCTGGCTAGTTTTTCAGTACTAATCATGTTGAGCAGGTTTAAGTCTGAGTAGACAGCTGTTGGTTATTGCCAAAACACGAGGGCCGCTCTGGTGCTGTAAAAGAAATTGAGACTGGGCTAGAGAGATGGCTCAGCAGTTAAGAGTACTGACTGCTCTTCCAGAGGTCCTGAGTTGAAATTCCAGCAACAACATGGTGGTCACAATCATCTGTAACAAGATCCAATGCCTTCTTCTGGTGTGTCTGAAGACAGCTACATTGTACTCATATACATAAAATAAACAAAATCTTTAAAAAAAAAAAAAGGCATCGAGACCAAGGCAGTTTTCTTTTCTGTTCCATTCCATTCTGTTCTCTTCCGTTCCCTTCCCCTCCCCTCCCCTACCTTCCTCTTCTCTTTTCTAGATAGGGTCTTACCGTGTATCCTTGGCTGTCCTGGAATTCACCCTAGATTAAGCTGGCCTTGAACTCACAGAAATCCACCTTCCTCTGCCTCCTGATTGCTGTGAGTAAAGGTGTGTTTCATTGGTTTTTCAAGACAGGGCTTCTCCTGGACTCGCTTCATAAATAAAGCTGGCCTCAAACGCACAGAAGTCTGTCTACTTCTGCCTCCAGAGTGCTGAGATTAAAGGCCTGTGCCACTATATCCAGTTGAAAGAAAACATTTACTTGGGGCTGGCTTACAGTTTCAGAGGCTTAGTTCATTAGCATCAGGTTGAGGAGTATAGTGGCATATAGGCAGACACTGGAGCAGCAGTTGAGAGCTATATCATGATCTATAGGCAGAGAGAGACTCCTGACTTGGCATGGACTTTTGAAACCTCAAAGCCTACCCTGGCAATTCAAATCAATGTCCTCCAACAAGACCACACTTTCTAATCCTTTTAATCCTTTCAAATTGTGTCACTCCATGGCGAGTAAGCATTTTAGTTATATGAGTGCGTGGGGCCATTCTCATTTAAATCACAACACTGACCAAAGGAGAACTGCCTTCTTCCTTTGAGGATTTTCTATTTGCATCTGTCACTTAGCTCCAGGGCCTAGCTGGTCCTTTTAGGTCAGTGTATGGACTCCAAAGACTTGTTATAAACTCTGTATTTTTGGCCATGTAGCTTAAGTGCTCAGGATCTCTTTTCATGTAAAATAAAAAGACCAGATCAGTACTACGTAGTCTCTAATACTTCACATATATTTAATTTCTTTTTTAAAAAACTTAATTTTGGGGCCAGAAAGATGGCTTAGTGCAACACTTTGTTGTTGTTGTATAGAAGCCGGCTTTTGTTCCTAATATCCACATGGTGGCTCATGACTGTATGTAATGGGATACAATACGTTTCTGGCCTTCACTGCTAACATACACACACACACACACACACACACACACACACACACAGAGAGAGAGAGAGAGAGAGAGAGAGAGAATGCTATTTAAAAACAAAATTTTATTTTGAATGCAAAAAATTAATTCGTCCATCCTTGTCCAAGTGAATGGAGGATTTGTTAAAGAGACAATGTTTTGGGCTGGAGAGATGGCTCAGTGGTTAAGAGCACTGACTGCTCTTCCAGAGGTCCTGAGTTCAATTCCCAATAACCACATGGTGGCTCACAACCATCTGCGATGGGATCTGATGCCCTCTTCTGATGTGTCTGAAGACAGCGACAGTATACTCACATATATGAAATTAAAAAAATATAAATGAAAAAAAAGGAGACAATGCTTTGTATTTAGGTACTTAAATCTCCTTTATGGATAAAAAGAAGCTCTGACAATAATGGACACTGAGTGAGCTACCTGTCTAGGGCTGTGGAGGGCTGAAGAGTAGTGTGCTTCTGTTCCACTGCTGTGGCATCCCCTGTGGTGGCTGCTTCTCTCTCAGGCTGACAGCACTTGCTGCTACTTCATGGTCAGTGGGGTCAAGGGAACCCTCCCTTCACTGGAGTTTTATTTACTGCTTCTTCAGCAGCTGAGGGATGTTCATAATTACTCATCTCAGCCTTCTGATTTGAGACAAAAGAGAACACATCTGATCCATCAAGAAAGTGCTTTATCTACATAAGACTGTTAAATTGATTGTTTTATTTCAAACAACTTTTATAAAATACTCATTTTTATAATATTTTATAAATTTTAAAGAATATGACAAAGATATTGTAGGTATTGAAGGGGGGTCTCTGGGAAGAGTTGGGGTACAAAAGGAAAACAATAATGTGATTTAATTCTATTTACTTAAAATATGTTTTTAAATGTTAACAAATTCAGATAAATTGAAATCATGTAACTTCTCATTTTTTGTTTGTTTGTGTTTTTTTTGTTTTGTTTTCGAGACAGGGTTTCTCTGTGTATTCCTGGCTGTCCTAGAACTCACTTTGTAGACCAGGCTAGCCTCGAACTCAGAAATCCGCTTGCCTCTGCCTCCCAAGCGCTGGGATTAAAGGCGTGTGCCACCACCGCCTGGCAACTTTTCTCATAATGCAATAAAACTTTTAAAAAAAGACACTTAAGTGTGTCTAACTAGAAGATAGCAAATCTTGAAATTGAATTTACCTATGACAAATTTATAATTCATTAAATAGAAGGACTCTTCCTATATTTGGGGGGCAAAGCTTGGGGTATAGCAATGATGGCAACATAGTGTCAGCCTCTGAGTCACAGTATAGTTGGAAAAAACAGGGCTTGTGCACCCTGTTCTGCTGTTTGCTTGCCTGGCAGGAAAGATCTCCCTTTCTTAGACTCTTAATAACATTCATGTTCATTCTTCAGGTTTTAGTAGTCCGGCTTTGTCCTATAGCCTTTATCTAGACCTTGTCTTGGCAAAGCCTTCTCAAAGATCCTGAACAATTATTATTCCTTATCTTTCAGTGTTTAAAGGACTAGACTTCTGGCCTTAAACCACAAATTGGCCACATTTGGGAAAAAAATAAACAGAAGTTGTTTGGGGGCATGAGGGATGGAGGAAGAAGTACATGACACAAAATGTCAACATATTTAGGGTGGTGGTGAGCTATGTAACCTCAAGCCAAAGAGTCAGTTCTTCTTATCTGATAACCCCTTACGGATTTTGAAAAGGGCAGAATCCTCTTTCTGAATCCAATCTAACTCAGTAGTATTATGTAGCCATTGCATCAGTTCTCGTGAGTCTAGTGATCATAATGGGCCTGTGTGATTTTAATCAATAAGTAGTCAAGGCTTAACAGTGGGTGATAGGTAATGTTTGAACCATTCTTGTGTTTGCCAGAAGAGCAGTTTCTTACATTCTGTACCAGTCTAGGACTAATTGCCCCTCACCACCACCACCTCTCCCCCACATACACACACACTCCCCTTTTGGCAAATTATCTGTAAAGAGCTAGATGTGGTGGTAATCCAAAAGAACTGAGTTCCAATCAGCCTGGGCTACATAACAAGACTCCTGTCTCAAGTTAATTAAATGTGGGATTGGGGAAGCATGTACTTGTGTGTGTATTAGAACCAGGGTTGGGGGCATAGCTCAGTGGAAGAACACTTAACTAGCAAGTGTGAGACCCTGGGTTTTATTCCCAGCACATTAGGGAAAAAAGAGGAGGGGAGGGGGATGAGGCTAGGGGACTGGAGAGATGGCTCAATGATTACAAGCACGTACAGCTCTTGGAATTTGGTTCCCAGCACCCACATTGTGCTGCTCACAACCACCTGTAACTCAAGCCCCAGGGGCTCTGACACCCTCTTCTGGCCTCCTCACAATATACCACTTCCTTACACACAGTTAAAAATTAAAAATAAGTGCCAGGTACAGTGTAACATTGTTAATTACAGGGTTTTTGTTTGTTTGTTTGTTTGTTTTTTAGTTTGTTTTTCCCTAAAACTGACTTCTCTTGATTGTGGAGCTTGAGTCTCACCCGGACATTCTTTATGATTAGACTTTTTTAAAAATCACTTTGGAAACAAAGGTCTTGTGGAATTGCTTTTTAACTTAACAAGCATTGGACATGATGCCATAAAATCATAAAAATCAGTATTTCCTTGTCTTCCTTTTTTTTTTTTTTTTTTTTTTTTTAAATAGTTGGCTTTCTGCTCTTGAAAGTACAAAGTGGCTCCATCACCTGTCTGTGCTTCTGAAGTCGGCACTTCTCGTGGTGCATGCTGTGGACCGTGATCAGCGACCAGTGCTAGTGCACTGTTCAGATGGCTGGGATCGGACTCCCCAGATTGTGGCCCTAGCTAAGCTCCTGCTGGACCCTTATTACCGAACCATAGAGGTAAGTGTGTCTGAGGGAGGGAAGAGTATTTCAGGATAGGTTGGGGAAACCTTTAGGAAGGTTGTATGTCCATTTTGGGATGAAAGTTAAATCTATAGAAAGTGTAGTTTGTTATAGTCATGCATCCATCACTTAGAGCTTATATGGCTAGGTGCCTGATGGTCAGTCACAGGCATTGAGGGTACAGAAATGTTTCCTTTGCAGCTTCTCTACTTGGAAAGATTTTGCCTACTTCAGGAAAATGGGCTTAAAAGACTGTCTGCGTGCTTATGATAGTAGGTTTAGACAGAACTGCATGGCGTTCTGGAAGAAACATCTGCTCTGAAATAACCATTGTTGGGTTAAAGATAGAAGAACAAAAGCATAAAGTGACATAAAGTACAAATATTTATAAAAATTGCTGCTGGGGAAGAATTTTTACAAATATGGCTTTATATATGTAACATCAAAAGTGAAAATTGGTAAAAGGGAAATTTGGGTAGGCAGGTAGTATTTGTGTAGTAAATGAGAGCAACTACACAAATACCTAGATAGTCAGTGTCCTTTAGCTGGATCTAGAATAGAGTTGGTGAATTGAAACATTTGTGTAAAAAAATGTGTGAACCATTAGGGAGAGAGCCTTCGGCTCTGAGCCTATGCCAGAGGGACTTACCAGAAGGCTGGTAAAGGAGATTGGCTATTGGTGACATGGAGCTCAGGATGTCATAGGTGAGACAGTATTGCACAAGTGATCTCTCCTCGGTGCCTCCCTACAGGGTTTCCAAGTCCTTGTGGAGATGGAATGGCTCGATTTTGGCCATAAGTTTGCTGACCGGTGTGGTCATGGGGAGAACTCAGATGATCTGAATGAGCGTTGCCCAGTGTTTCTACAATGGCTTGACTGTGTTCATCAACTTCAGAGGCAATTTCCTTGCTCTTTTGAGTTCAATGAAGCATTCCTTGTGAGTTTGGACTTAATGATTCTATATTTTGGGACCCATATAGACCTAGAGGGATGCTGAGACAAGTGTTAGGGGGGCATTTTCACCCAAAACTATGCATTTTTCAAATTTAACAAGGAGTGACTGCTTTATTTAAAATCAACAGCAGTTAATTGGCATTTTATTTTTCACTCAGTGAATCTAGGTATACCAGGTTTTCCTCTATAAACATAGAGTTCGTTTTAAACTTGATTTCTAAAGTGTATGGTCTAGAAACTATCTGTGCCGTGCTCCCCTCCAGTCTCTACTGATGCTGTCTGCCATGTTTTCTGCTCCTGCCCACTCCTTTGATGAAAGATGTCCTCTTCCTGTTTGAGCCCTCTGTTACCATGTCCTCCAGCTTCCATACCCTTATTTCTGACTGGCTCAGCATTTCTACACTGTGTTTCTTGCATTAGTCCGTCTTTGACATGGGAATGCTGGTGGTTGGGGTCAGGCCCTGCGATTGGTAACTGTGGAGAAGAGGTGCCATATATTAGCTGCCTGTGCACATGCAGCCTACATCCTAAGTGAGCTGAAGTGTTCTCAGGGATGCCATGGTGAATCGTTCAGTTGGGTTGACCTCCTTTCTGAAACCATGGACCCCACTGTATGATTTTGCCTGATTGGAATTTTGCAGGTGAAACTGGTACAGCATACTTATTCCTGTCTCTTTGGAACATTCCTGTGCAACAACGCCAAAGAGAGAGGGGAAAAGCAGACTCAGGAACGGACGTGCTCTGTGTGGTCGCTTCTTCGAGCAGGCAACAAGGCTTTCAAAAACCTATTGTATTCATCTCAGTCAGAAGCAGTATGTACCTTTAGCCTGTCTCTGATCAGCAGAAGGAGTTTGAGGGTGGGGGCACATACAGGAGCTGGTTTGAGTAGTACTTGTTTTTGTGAAAAATGTGTCAGCTGTCTCAAGGTATTAGTTCTACGTTTTCATTTTCCACCATTCTGTGTATATAAAGCCTGCTTCTTGATAATGCTCTAGCCTGTCCATGCCCAATTCAGATTCAAGGTGGTTTGGTGTAAAACACATCATTCCTTTGTCATGAATCATTGCCTGTACTTCCTCCAGAGCTCACTGCAGTCCTAACGCGTTTCTACTCTCTCGGGGAAAAGGCATTAAGGTTCCTTCTCTCAGATGCCTTGTATGGCTGAGAAGTGTCAGCCACCAGGCTCCTGCTACTCTCCCATGAACCAAGCAATGCACTCTTCTCAAAACAAAATTTTTTCTGCTGTTGACATGTATCTGTCTGTGATTCTTTTCACACATGAGAGCTGCCAGGCCTTTTAACACTTTCTTCCCTCAAAAGAATGCCTTCTGCTAACCAGAGAGAGAGATGCGGCATGTCTGTGTATCACAATATATTGGTGTTCCCTTTGTCGGATGCATTTTAAGCCCTTAGAAGTCCATGCAGGCTAATCAGGGGTTATATTACATTGCTGGGCAGTTAACAGACTTCGAATCATAGTTATTAAGTAGTTAGAAGAAAAGGTTTACAGTGTCTCTCCTTCCCTTAGCTGTGCCTGCTGGGGAAGTGGCAATAAAGGGTGAGGAAATACCCTTATTTTCACATGATTAATTTAAGTGATTCTATAAAATAGGTTTGACAGCTTTTACTGAAGCCAAGCTTTAGGGAAACGGACACATTCTCCATGTAACAAAACAGTTTTTACTCGGTAAATCAGGCTGATGAAAGCCTGTCATTCAGTAAAGACCACCTGAGATAACTAGTAAGAAGTCAGCCTTTAAAGGACCCATTAGATTTTCATGCTCACGAGAGGCTTTTAAGTAAAGAGTATTGGCAGACAGAAACCCTGGTTCTCTATCTATCCTCTTGGGAGATAGACCTTCATTTACTGGTGCCACCTCCTTGTTGGTCTATGAGCCAGCTGTGTTGAGTGGCCCACCTAGGTGTGTTCATTCTTGCTCTGTAATTCCAGGCATTTATAAGAGATTTACTGGAACATGCATAAACCTGTGTCCTCCCCACCCCTCTCCTCAGGTGCTCTACCCCGTGTGCCATGTGCGGAATCTGATGCTGTGGAGCGCAGTGTACCTTCCCTGCCCGTCCCCATCTACCCCCACAGATGACAGCTGTGCACCATACCCAGCCCCAGGCACCAGCCCTGATGAGCCCCCACTGAGCCGGTGAGCCCAAAGCTGATGCCACAAGTCCTAAGTCCTAAATGGTGCTATTCTCTCTTAAGTGGTGGTAGTCCCTCTCTCCTCCCTTCTTCTCCTCCCTCCCTTCCCCGCCTCCAAGGCTGACCTTAGGCTTGCAGTGATGTGAGTGTTGGATTTTCTGGCATGAACCACAACATCTGGCTGAAGTTTAGCTTCTTAAGAAATATAGTAAGCCCTATTTCTGGAAATGAATTGGACCTGTCCCTACATTATCCTGCCAGATGTCTGTGGGGTCTTTGTGGACTCTGGTTTATCTGCACCCTGCTCTCTGGTTCCTCTTCTCTGTTCTGGTTAGTCTTCTGAGGCTTGAAAGTCAGATGCTGTAAGATGAGAGAAACTGGGTTTGCCACTTGTGAATATGCTTTGTTAAGATCAGAATGAGAGCCGGGCGGTGGTGGCGCACGCCTTTAGTCCCAGCACTTGGGAGGCAGAGGCATGTGGATTTCTGAGTTTGAGGCCAGCCTGGTCTACAGAGTGAGTTCCAGGATAGCCAGGGCTACACAGAGAAACCCTGTCTCAAAAAACCAAAAAAAAAAAAAAAAAAAAAAAAAAGATCAGAGTGAGAGATAATAAATGAACTTAAAATGTATGGTACAAAGAACCAGCAAGTTCCTTTGCCACTACTTGAGAGGCAGAGAACATTGTGAGGAATGCCTCTTGAAGGCTGCAGATGTATGAAACCCTGAGTTGAGTCCCAGTGCTGCATAAACCTGGCATGGTGACACATTCTTGTACTGTCAGCATGTTGGTGGTAGAGGCAGAAGGGTCAAAGTTCATGGTCATTCCTAGGCCATATAGAGTGTAAGGCCAACCTGGAATATATGTGTCCCTGTCTGAAAAATCAGAAAAAGAGAGGAAAAATAAAAGTTAAAAAATAAAAATAAAGTAAAAGGATGCCTTTTAGAAATAATATATGCTGTTAGCTTATTTGGAGGTGGGGACTGGCAGTGAGGAAGTGCAGGCAGTACCTGTGGAGAGCCATGCTGCTCCAGAAGTCTGAGCCTCATTTCAGAGGTGTGACTGCGATGGCCCAGTTGTGAAACAGTAGCTTACTAAAGCCTGCTGTCCTCTGTGGCCCTCTGAATCACCTCTGAGATTCTCATTTTTCCTAAACCCTTTTCTTTTAGGCTACCCAAGACTAGATCATTTGACAATCTGACCACAACCTGTGAAAACATGGTGCCGCTGGCCAGCCGGCGCAGCAGTGACCCCAGCCTGAATGAGAAGTGGCAGGAGCATGGGCGCTCGCTGGAGCTCAGCAGCTTTGCAGGCGCTGGGGAAGAGGTGCCTGCTATGGACAGCCTGCGCAAGCCCAGCAGGCTGCTCGGAGGTGCTGAGCTGTCTGTGGCAGCCGGTGTAGCTGAAGGGCAGATGGAGAACATTTTGCAAGAGGCCACCAAAGAGGAGAGTGGGGTGGAAGAGTCTGCCCACAGGGAGCACACTGAGGTGCCAGAGGTCAAAGAGGAGGCACCCCTAGCAAAAGAGAGTAAGATGGTGGCCGAGGGCCCCGTTGTACTTTACCAAGAACCACAGCTGGATGATGTTACTTTAAGAAGCCATCTAGGCCCCAGCCTGTCCTTGTTCTCCCAGGGTATTCCTGAACATCAGGATGGGCACGATGTTCTCTCTAGTTCACTCCAAGCTCCTTTCAGGGGAGAGGACTCCCAGGAGGTCCGTGTAGAACAGCCTCAAGTAGAGAACATTGCAGAGGACAGGGAGAATGTAGCTCCTGCTGTCCCAGTAGATGCAAAAGTTGGCCTTGGTACCTCACAGTCTAGTTCTCTGCTGCCTTCCCATGTCCCATTCGAGACAAGAGGACCACACATGAACAACTCCATGCACACGTTACTAGAAGATAAGGTGAAGTCAGAAAGTGGGCCCCAGCTCCATCATAGACGTTGCCTGGCAAGCAGTGGTAGATTCAGTGGCAAGGACATGCTTCCTGTAGCACCAGAGCCCAGGTCTGCTGAGAGGCCCCATTGGGACTCTGTGCTACACAGGACTTCATCCCCTGGCAACACCCTCAGCCTGATGCAGGCTCCTTGTGCCTTGCCGTTAGATAAATGTAGGCAGGGAATTGTGTGCAACGGTGCCCTAGAGACTGAAAACAAGGCCTCAGAACAGCCTGCAGGGTTTGACACCCTTCAGAAGTATCCCACACCCAATGGGCATTGTGCCAATGGGGAAGCTGGGAGGAGCAAGGACTCACTGAGCCACCAGCTATCTGTCACAAGCTGTAGCTCTGCTCACTTGTACTCAAGGAACTTGCACCACAAGTGGCTGAGTAGCCACTCAGGGAGACCATCCACTACCAGTAGCCCTGACCAGCCTTCCCGCAGCCACCTGGATGATGATGGTATGCCTGTGTACACGGACACAATCCAACAGCGCCTGCGACAGATAGAGTCTGGTCACCAGCAGGAAGTAGAGACCTTGAAGAAACAAGTCCAGGAGTTGAAGAGTCGCCTGGAAAGCCAGTACCTGACCAGCTCTCTGCGCTTCAATGGAGACTTTGGAGACGAAGTGGTAAGTTAGGTCATGACTCCCTTGAAGGTCTCCAA
This sequence comes from Montemys delectorum, assembly GCA_019843815.1. Lineage (NCBI taxonomy): Eukaryota > Metazoa > Chordata > Mammalia > Rodentia > Muridae > Montemys > Montemys delectorum. Next base: position 34,084 of record JADRCD010232375.1, read on the forward strand.
GGAGACGGCACACAGAGGCCAGCAGAGTAACCCTTTGCACCCAGTGCATGGTTATTGAAACAGATTTCTGAAAGGATTAGAAAGGTCTTAATGTTGAGAGAGATTTTTTTTTGGAGTTAGCCTTGGCCATGGAGACAGCAGTCTGCCTCTTTTCTGCTGTGCTGGCTTTTTATCCCCTTGTAGGCAGTTAAGAAAAAGGGCTGAGTTAATATGCATGGCACGGGGATCGAATCTCTGCAGAGAGGATCCTGTGTCAGCCAGACTTTTTGGCTCATGCCTGTAATCAAGGGAGGATGAGGCAGAATATTTCTACAGGTTTGAGGTCAGTCTGAGCTGCATAGTGAGTTCTGGGCTAACCTGGACAACAAAGTGAGAGCCTATCTCAGTTCACTCGACCCTGGGATAAAAATGTATATGTTTAGAAGGGCTTGCACACCTGATCAGAATGGGATTTATAGAACAGTGCTGATTCTGTTATGTTGGAGTGTTTGTCCTGCCTGAGCCACTAGTGAACTGTCTGCTTTCCCAGACTTTGGGAGTGTTGAGAGCTTTGAACAAGTGTTTGTACCCACGCTGTGGCAGGTGCTGGCAAGAGAAATGGAGAGAAGGGGTTGATTTTTGTTTGTTTGTTTTCTAAAGCATTGTTGAGAGCTTAGTACTGACTGAGGCTTGATGGCTAGAAATGAGAGTACCAGGTTTCCTGAGCTCCCAGAGGGACTTTGTTCTTTAATGGGTCTGACCGTGTAAGGCAGGCTCTGGAATAATCATCCCAGATCTAGTGACTTTCCAACCAAAGGAAGTTTTGGCTTTTTCTTCATACTAAATAATGGTTTCTCGTTGTCCCAAAGAGTCCCTCAGAAAAAAGGAGGGCACACACAAGTCACTGTTTTCATTCAGTGCTGGACTGGATTACCAGGCCCTCTAGAACAGCTGACACAGGGAGCTCCTTCTCCCTCCAGCACACTAGTTGCTTCCTGCACCCTAAGACCCATCTTTCCACACCATGTCACTTCACTGTGTCCTTCTAAGCCCAGCACTTCTCTGTACCTGACCAGCCTACATCTGGATGGCTGGTGTGACTACACATTTGGCACCTTAGCACTCAGGCCTGCCCATAGACCCACCCCAGTGCTCTGTTCCTCCTTTAGGAGGAGACAGGTTCACTTTGTTCAGCTGTGTTTGTTTGCCAACAGACTTCAATCCCCGACTTGGAAAGCAATCTGGATCAGAACTGTTTGTCTCGCTGCAGCACAGAGATTTTCTCTGAAGCCAGCTGGGAGCAGGTGGATAAACAGGACACAGAGGTACAGGCTCAGCCCCTGCTCTGCGTGCCAACCACACAGGTGTCCTGCAGTTCTCCATTCCAGTCCCTGCCCCATGCCACTGACCAAGGAAGAACTCGCAGTCAGTCTTCAGCCTCTGCACCTCAGCCTCTAAGAACCCATATCCATCAGTTGTGAGACAGGGACGTCAGGGAGCTGGTCCTTTCTCTCCATTGCCTCTGCCAGCTCTCATGACAACCCAGGGTGCTGCTGGGCCAGCTTGTCTCAGGAGATTGGTGCCTCCTCCATGCAAAAAATTTGGACACCTTTCTTATACTGTTAGCAGGCCTGCTGGACTGGTACCACTGGAGCACATGTAGTCCTTGTGGTTCTTGCTCCCCCTGGTGTGGCTCTGTTGACTTCAGCTGACTGGTGCACCTCTTGTTACTAACTTGGTCCCATGTGTTTTACAGATGACCCGTTGGCTACCTGACCACCTGGCTGCCCACTGCTATGCCTGTGACAGTGCCTTCTGGCTCGCCAGTAGGAAGCACCACTGCAGGTGCCATTGGGTGGCTTTTAGGGTGGGACGGGTTACAGAATCTGAACTTTGGCCTCTTACAAGCAGTGCTCGGTGTGAGCAGCCCTTGGGGTTGTGTTTCTATGCCTCTGAAATTAGTCCTTCTAGAACTGTATTTGGGGACTCTGTTCCAATCCAGTGATCACCAGTACATTTTGAAATGTGGACATACTTTGTTTCGCTTCCCGGATTGGTGGGTAACAGCTACTGTGCAGATCTTCACTTCTTATTTCCAGCATAAAACTGGTCATGGCTACTTTGATCGAAAGCAGTTTTCTAGTGTAGGTAGGGAGCCTGGTTTTCCTACTCCTTCCTACTCCCTGTTCCCCGTGCTGCTGCAGAATAGTAGACACAGCTGAGGACAGTCTCCAGTCCTTGTTGCTCCCAGTTTCTTTTTCCTGGCTTGGGGAGTGAGTTACTAAGGCTGCTTTGCCCTAGCTGGGGTGGTGACTGTGTGGTAGATGTTTGGTGCCCCTAGAATAGGAAGTTTATCAGAATCATACAGTGGCCCACATGTAAAAGCGAGACTGTATTGAAAGCAGTGGAAAAATCTATTTGTAGACAGATAACACTCTTAGGACCGTGGGTCTCCCCCACCCTGCACCCCTAGACCAAGTGGCTTCTCTGAGCTCTTTCTCCCCTCCTTGCAGGGACACTGACCGTGTTGATCAAACGTGGTGAGCATTTACAACAACTTGTCTGTGACGTCTGCACACCCACAGTAACTTCTCCACACTAATGCTGCCATTCCCTTTTCTGCACCCATTGGTCCTTGAAAGGGAGCTTAGGCAGGCAGGTGGGAGATCCATAGCAGCTAATGAAAGGAACTGCCAGGGGTATGTCTGCTGCAGCCGTGTGCTCCCCTCTGGACTGTACAGGCCAGCTGGGCTGAGACTCCTGATGAGAAGTGATGGTTCTGCAGGGCTTGTCTGTGGGGAAGGCCAGTGGGCTTCAGAGCTTTTTTTTTTTTTTTTGTCAGAAAGAGGTGACAGTTATTCATTGATGCCGGGATGATACTAGTAACTTTCAAGTCAGATGGCATCACTTCCTTGTTTTGTTTTTATAGAGACAGAAATGAACAGAGAATTTCTTAGTATAGAAGATTCCACTTAGGTCTCTCAGGGTTTCCCAAGGGAAGTCAGATAGAAAAGCTTAATTGATCAAACTCATATCAGGCTTTTAAGCCAAACTTGAGCAGGTCTGTTTAACAAGTACAGACATTCAGAAGATTTCCTGTGTAACCACAAGTTCTTGCTGACTCGTGCTTTTTAGAAGGGTAGAAAGCACTTCCTACATTCTAGGAACGAAAGGCTTTGTATTCTCGTTCCCTGTCCTGTTACCCTATGTCCCCCTTTCCCTTCTCCAGTGTTACTCTGTCTCATGTGGTCGTCAGTGTCTGCTCCTCCTCTGACTGAGTGCTCCTTACCCGGTGTGTCTGTATTCTGCAGAGTGTACTTGAGAGGTTAGTGCAGAGGAAGCCTTTCTGTTAACTCTCTCTTCTCATCTCTGGAGAGCTGTGCCTTGGGGTTCCCTGTGCTGAGGTGACCATTGGTTGGTTTGTACTTCAGGGCTCAGCAAGTGTAGAATTGTAAGATGAGCAGAACTTAACCTGTGTTGATTACCTTGTGTGTGTGTGTGTGTGTGTGTGTGTGTGTGTGTGTGTGTGTGTGTAGTGGTGGTGGGGTGAGGGGTGCAGGGGATGGGGGAGGTGTCAGTCTGGCTGTTCAGACCTGTGCCGCAAAGATGCAAAGAACTAGGGATTTTGGCAGAAAGGAGAAGGGAGCCTTGAGACGCATGGGGCAGGGCAGTGAGCCCTAGCTGACTGACCACTGTCTAACAGGGATGCATGTGTTTCTCCATGGCCTTGTTCTTCCACCTCCCTTTCACACTGAGCATGTGTCATGTGCTGCTTTGGTTTTTGGTTTTGCATGCTGCTGGCCACAGTCTGCATCCAGCTTGCCTCTGAGGCAGTGACCATTAGACCAAAGTTCCTCATGCCCCAAACTATGGGCAGAATAGTTGTTTTTCTTCTTTGAGGGGCCCACAGGCTGACTCCACTTGACTTTGGTCTCCCTTTGATCTCAAGCTACCCAGATGGCCAGTGCCAAGGTTAGTGCAGCCACTGGTTACATTCCCGGGTCAGTACTTGGTGCTGAGCCGGCAGTTGCTGTAGTGCAGGGCTCATTTGTCCACAGAGAGCTCTTCTGAGCATCTTCCTATGTGTCCGACAGCTTTGTGCCAGAGTGGTGAGGCAGCCACATGTCACCCTTGGCCAGAGGTGAAAAAGACTGCACTAGGTAGACTTACCTTCCTATTGAGCTTCTTTCTGGCCTGGCCGGGAGAAATGAACATGTTTCTAGCACATCCAGACGGTATACACCAAATGCTGCTCTCTGAAGTTGTTTTTTCTCTCACAAAAACCTACCAGCTGAAACTAATGTTGTTTTTTTTTCTTCTTGTCTCAGGAATTGTGGGAATGTATTCTGCTCCAGTTGTTGTAACCAGAAGGTTCCGGTTCCTAGCCAGCAGCTCTTTGAACCCAGTCGAGTGTGCAAGTCTTGCTATAGCAGCCTCCATCCCACAAGCTCCAGCATTGACCTTGAACTGGATAAGCCTATTGCTGCCACTTCAAACTGAAGCTCAGTGACCTGGGGTGGCAGAGGCCATGCTGCTGTTCCTTTAACGGGCTTATACACAGCCAGGGCAGTCTGAGAGGCCCATACATTTTGGAATGGGGGCATGGAACAACCTGTACAGAGATTGGGATGTACCACTGGATTGTAAATTGATTTTTGTTTCATCTCCCCTTCCCTTTCCATCTTCTTCTTTGCCTTCTAAAAAGAAAAATGTCCCAGTTGTCTTAATTTTTTTTTAATGGAAGCCCAGAGGTTGCCAGGCTCTTATAACTGCTGAGCTGCTTGCTGTCAGGCATTCTGTGAGATCACTCAATGCTTCCCTGTGGAAGGAGCCAGAATGAAGACCTGAGACAGCAGGACAGAAAGTTAGCTAACATTAGTGAGCATTCTTCCCATCACAGCTATGGCAGAGTTAACTGGTAAACCTTGCTGATGGGAAGGCTGGAAGCCCTTTTCTTGAGAGTACTGTTCCTGAGAGGGATAGGGCCATCCCACCTCACAGACAAAAAACAAGATGGCATTGGGAGGAAGGCACACAGTGAGGTACTTCCCCAGGCCTCGCTTTGGAAAGAGAGGTATGTGCTTCTTTTGAGTTACTGAGGGGCTAGATGGCTGACATGTTGACCAACGTGGATCCCAACTTTAACATGACCAAGATTGGGTAGGGCTCTCTTTGCCTCCTTGGGCTTCCAGACCAAAAGGTACAGACTGGCCAGAAAGCAGTATCCTGCTGCAGTGGTCAAGGCCTGCTCTGAGCTAGGCACCTGGGAGCCCTCTGGGGTCCTAGTCCCACAAGCAATCTCTTCCTCAGCCAACACAGGGATATCCAGACTCAGGGTTCCACAAGTCTCCTGTTCCCAAAGCAAACCAATCATGCATCCCCCTTGAGGGACAGAGTCCCCACAGTTCCAAAGCTCCCCACACAATCAGCCTTCCTCTTCTACTCCTGGGGCAGCAGGAAGGACCCAGGAGGCCCTTGTCCTGTTTCTGGCTGCCTGAGGGGGCACATGTCTGGCTCCTGCTATCTGTCAGTGAAGGGCCCTCAGTGATTGTAGGGTTCTTAGAAAATGACATGGCCTGGAGGAGATTCAGAGTACCTTTCCTCAGTGAGCTTTGATGTGCTCCAAAAAGAGCCTTAAACCAGTAGTTATCTGTGGTGGAGGTGGGTATGGGAAGGGTGGAGAGCAGTTTTGGTTTTTGCTTTGAATTGTTGGCATCTATGTTTGTGCCCACCCCACAAGGGTGATGCTTGGCCCTGCTAAAAGCTGCAAACTGGTAACAGAGCAGAATCTAGTATGGGGGCTGGGTGAAGTTGGGGGACACCTCAGTTCTAGTCTGGCCTATGTCCTTGCCCCTCCGCTCTGGAAGCTGTTACCTGGCCATGGGCCTTCTGTGTCTCAGGAAGGTGGCTTCTGCATGTTCCTCAGTATGGATGCAAGAAGCCAGCAGCCTTCCCTAGTTTGCTGAAGGGAAGGCCGGAGTATCCGAGTATTGCTCATCCCTCCAGGAGCAAGTCAGGCAGAGGCCAAGCTTAGTGAAACAGGGTGAAGTTCTCCATGCTCACTGTGGTCTGGAGTTTCGGGTGGGCAAAGGTTGACATAACTGAAGATTGTGCAGTTCCTAGTGACAGGTGCCAAGAGGTTATGATACGGGTTTCTTGGGTCTGTTGTACAGTGTGAATAAATGCTTGCAGCTCTTAGCCCTTTTTGATCAATGAAGCACTTTTTTATTAATATTTTCTTTGTATGTAAAGGAGGAACCGTAACTCTCCGTAGCTGTACATATAACCCTTTTCTCCTAAAGAGGAGTCAGTGCTCCTATATTTTTCATTTTTTGTCAAAGCAAGAAGTAAATACTTTAGAATTGTTAAATATATAGAGATAAAATGAATAAAGTTGAGTGTCCGCACGATGGCATCTGTGAACGAGTTCTAATTCTTTGCCCTGTAGTTTAAACTCTCTTTGTCCTTTTTCCCCTTACGTAGAAGTGGTTTGAGGAACTGCTGGGAATCTCAACTCTAACCGTTGGCAAAGGGGCTTCCCTAGATGCCCAGGCACTCTACTCCATTTCCTCAAGGGTTTGCCTGTGAGGCTTGCCACACTGTAAGAGACCAACTGCATGTTCATAGTAGTGAATGCTACCTCTAGCCTGTAGAGTCTCCCTGTCCACTTTCCTTTCAGATGGGAACTTGTCATTTAACACAGGCTGGCACACCTGTAAGGCCACTGAGTCTAGCAGCAGCTGACTGCCCTGGGGCTCTCTAAGAACCATGTCAGTGCTTAGAACCTTGGGTGTTTATACCTAGCTCACAGATAAGAACTGGAAAGTAGCCATTGGATTTTTTTTTTTTTTTAAAGAATTTACTTGTTTTTCAACAACCAAAGAGCAGTGAGCTTCTCACCATAGTAATCTTTCCAGTCCCTGGGATGTGATTACAGGTATTACATGTATTGATTGATTAAGTCATTCATTATGTGCCTATGTGCATGTACATATGTGCATGTGTTGTGTGTGCCATGGCACATGTGTGGCAATCAGAGAACAATCTAGCAGTTGGTTCACTCTTTCCAACATACCATATGTGATCTGGGGATCAAAATTGTCATGCCTGGTAACGAGCACTTTTGCCAGCTGTACCATTCTGTCAGCCCAGTCTTGGTAAATACAGGGCCACAAAGCATCACTGCTGGCTTTTCTATCAGGACCTCACCACTTCAAGGGTCGGATGCAGAGGAAAGTGACAGACAGCATCAATCAGATGGCAAGGGGTCCTTCTTCCAGCTGGACTTGGCTCTTCCCTTGACCCTAAGGCCTGAAAAGCACCAGAAGAGCTTCTTGTCTTCCTGCACTTTGTTTTCCTAGAAGGCCAACTCCTATGCCATTCCTTCACTGGTTCTTGAAGCCTCAGATTCTGCTCGTGTCCCTAGGGGCCAGCCCCCATCCGTCTGACTTTCTTGACCTCATAGTGTACCTCCACTGATGCTCCCACTTCTGCAGCTGCCCCTTGCTGCTCCCTGGGTGCATGAGTCCTTGAGTCCCAGCTCTCTGACCTCCTGGAACACTTGCTTCCTAGAAGCCTGAGCAATCAGGCTATGGGTAGCTCAGTGTTGGGGCATTTCTTAACATCAGTTACCTGAAAAGCTTCTCAGAGTCAACAACACACACACACACACACACACACACACACACACACACACACACACTTAAGGGACTAGCAAAATGCCTCTGCTGGTAAGGACTTGTTGTTAAGCATGACAAGCTGAACTTGATTCCCCAGAACCTACGTGGTAGACTGAGAGAACTAATCATTGTGCCTCCACATGCGTACATGACAGGAGTGCCCATGCATAGGAACAGAAAGAATAAATGTTAACAACATGAAAAAGATACACTGGGAATTCCATCTTGAAACTGTTACTAAGACAAATATCACCTCAAGCCTAGTTGACAGCCATTGACCATTTATGGGGACAGTAGAGGAGGGAGTCAGTCAGCTTTGTTCAGGGCTGTGGTCCTTTGGAGTCTGACCATGCGCCAGTGTATGGCAACACACCAGTGCTTATATGAGTAGCACAAATTGAACTCAGAGAGAGAGAGAGAGAGAGAGAGAGAAAGAGCAAGCACATGCAGATCTATGAAACTGGGAAGGGAGAATATGAATTGGGAGAGTTGAGGTGGATCTGGGCAGATTTAGGAGAAAAAAGGTAATATCAAAATACACATATATAAAGTATCAAAGGGTAAAAATTACGTTTACAAACAAGAATCAGAGGGCTTGAAAGATGGCTCAGTGATTAAGAGCACTGGCTGCCCTTTCAGAGGACCTGAGCTCAGTTCTTAGCACCAAAGTGGTGGCTCACCACTGTCTGTAGCTCAGTTCCAGGGGATAGAGCTCTGCCTTCTGACATTGTTGGGCACATTAAAACCACAGTGCGCCAATATATATATGTATATATATATATACACACACATATATACACATATATATATACACATATATACACACACACATATATATATACATACATACACACACACATACACTCAGACATATAAATAATGAAATGTATCCTAAACTAGGTTTTATGGTTTTTGTATACATATGGTATATGTATATACACATACATATATATGTGTATATATTTCACCTGCATGTATGACTGTGTACCACATATATGCCTGGTGCCTGCAGAAGTCTGAAGAGGGCTTCAGATCCCCTGGGACTGGAGTTAAGGAATTGTTTGTGGACCGCCATATAGGTTCTTAGAGTCAAACCCAGGTTCCCTGAAAGAAAACTCAGTGTTCTAAACCAAGTCATCTCTCCAGTTCCCTAAACTTATTTTATTTTATTTTTGTTGGTTTTTTTTGTTTTTGTTTTTGTTTTGTCTTTTTTCAAGACAGGGTTTCTCTGTGTAGCCCTGGCTGTCCTGGAACTCACTCTGTAGACCAGGCTGGCCTCAAACTCAGAAATCCGCCTGCCTCTGCCTCCCAAGTGCTGGGATTAAAGGCGTGCGCCACCACCGTCCAGCCTTATTTTATTATTTAAGCATAAATGCTTACATAATGGATCAGACCCCGAAACTGGAGTTACAGCTGTGAGATGCCATATAGGTGCTAAAAATTGAATTTGGGTCCTCTGGAAGAGCAGCCTGTGCTCTTCAGTTGAACCATTTCTTCAGCACCCACCACAAACTATGTCTTAACTGACCAAATCTTTTAAAATAAGTCTTGTTTTGCAATGCTGGAGGTGGAGCCAGGTCATAAGCTGGGCCGGTCCTCTGCTGCTGAACTGCATCCTCAGCCCTCAGCTTAATGAAGAAAATGGCATTGTTTATTATGTGCATGGTTTGGGGAATATATGTACATCATAGTGCGGCTAAACTGAGTTACTTATCACATTTTGTAATGAGAAACTTAAAATCTAAGTGATACTCAGTACCAGTTCATTTCATTACTAGAGCTCAGGAACTCTTCTAACAGAAACCTATATCCTTGGGCCTCATTCCCCAGGGCTTTGTCAAAGCAGGTACCCTTTCACAAGATGGACTTGCAACTCCATGCTGATTGTTAGCACAAAACATATAATTTAGGTGTTTAGCTCTCAGAATTATACATTGCACAGTAAGATAGCTTTTCATGTTTATTTTTGTGATATTCAGTCATGCTTTTCTCTGTACCCCTTTAACTTTGGTATTCAGATCACCCTTCATGAAGCACCTAGCTGGTTATCCCTATGTAGAGCTAAGGGAACCCTTCAGGTCGCCATTTCCCAGTGGCTGTCCTGTGAGAGCACTTTCCTATGATCTGCTACATGCTTTGGGGAATGTCAGCTCTGGTGTGCATCACCCACACCAGGAGTTTCTGCTACCTCTGTATGATAAGGGTCAGAGCTGGGTGGCTGCGAGTGGCAAGTGGTGGCCCAGGAAGTTATTCAAGAGGAGCGTTGCTTGGTCAGCGTTAGTGCTCTACTGTCTACTGACTGTGGAAGCATAGCTCAGAGGAAGAAAGAAACCCATGGAAATGTCAAATTAGTCTAGTGTGAGTCTGGGCAGGAGTGCAGTTGTGAGCCCTGTGCCAGAGCACAGGGCTCAGGAGTGAGGAAAAGCAGTGAAGGTATTAAAAATGTAAGCCAAAATCTATTCCCGTCAGGTCCTCACAGGTCTTCCTTCTATAGCTCACAGGGTGAATTGAGATGGAGACAGGCTAAGGTTAGCTGCAGATCCTGCTGCGGAAGTACACCCCACGAATTCCTTGTCCAGCCAGTGAGGCAGACACTGTTGTGTATTTATTGGAAAAGCAACTGACTGTGTAGACCTGTGAGGCCCCAAGCTCAAAGCTACCCAGCAAATGAGCAGCAGAAGCCTTGTATCCAACTACTGCACCACCTAGACTCTCCTGATTCCCTTCAGCTGGGCATGGGATGGAGCGGAGAAGACAGGACACAGGCGGCAAGCTGAAGTAGGCAGTACAGCTGTAAGATGTTCTTCGCATGATAAAGAGCCTAAAGCAGGAGAGAGGGTTAAGAGCAATCCAACATGAATACTCTGTGCCTGCCTGGTGACAAGTATTATACCAGCTTCTTTCTATGCAGCAAGGGAGAGAGGCTAGCCTGCCATGGCCTGCCTGGGTTCTGGAGTAAGATCAAATCTATCCTGGACAACTTAGTGAGAGCCTAGCTTGTTTTGTTTGTTTTGTTTTATTTAGGGATGGAGATATAATGCTATTGGTACTGTGTTTGGCTAGCATACTCAAGGCCCTAGATACAATCCTCACTAACACACACACACACACACACACACACACACACACACACACACACAACTGGCTGCAATGCATTGAATTTGCAGAACCAAGTTGCATTAGCTTACCTGTGAACAGTCCATGTTTCAATAAAGAATCAAGTAACCAAATCACACTGCTTGGTTTCTTGTGGGGTGCTGTCCTCACTTCCGTAACTTCTAGGACTAATAGAGCCAGTCTGTATTTAAAATTAATTTCCAAGTTATGTTCGTTCTCTAGGACAACTGTACTATTCACTAAATATATATAGTTCCTGCTTCTAAACAAATAAAACCCATATCAATTTGCAACTGATTCCGCAAGTAGCTATGAGAAACTGCCTGGAAGCCAGGGACTGGGACCCAGTGTGTGGGACCTACTGCTTAGATTCCTAAATTGCTTAGTTCAGGAAGCCTTGACCACTGCTCTGTGCTTTCATTGCTCATCTGTGAGGATTTGTGCAGTCTCTTGTTCAGTCAGGCTACTGAGATCCAGTAAGGAAATAGGTTATGTTTAGCAAAGTCTGCTTGGTTGGCAGCATGAAGCCAGCACCCTGCCAGAATCTCTGTGCCTATGAATTTAGCCTGCCAGCTCCAGTTGCCAGCACCTCCTGCAAAACCAGAGAGCAAGGGAATGTTACCTCCAAGCTGAAATGTAAAAGGGAGGTGTTGCCTAAGACAGGCTTTCTGGCGATGGCAGTGAGCTCTCCCCTGGCTTTGGGAAATCCCCAAGAGATGGACTCTATAAGAGGCTTCACTTGCCAGCCCAAGTGAGAGTAGTTCTGGGACAGCCAAGACTCTGGCAATCTTACCTCCAAGCCGCCAACCAACATGCTCCTGATGGGAGAGCAGAAGCATTGGCTAGCTAATTTGTGCTTCCTCTCTCCTATAGACAGCACTCTCTGTTGCCTGGCCTTTTAGGCACAGAGAGCTGAACTGTACCCTAAAAGGGATAGAGAAGTAGAGTCTGGTCTCTAGTAACTTCACCGTGATACTTAATGCTTGTCCAACTTGAGCTGTGGCTTTGGAGGGAGCACACTGCACTGATCTTTTATTTTTTATTTTTTATTTTTTATAAGATTTATTTATATATATGAGTACACTGTAGCTGTCTTCAGACACACCAGAAGAGGGCATCAGATCTCTGTGATGTAACTCCATGAGCAAAGAAACTTGGGGAGAAAAGATTTACTCAGCTTGTGCTTCCACATCACTGTTCATCATCAAAGGAAGTCAGGACAGGACAGTCAAGCAGGGCAGTAACCTGGAGGGAAGAGCTGATGCAGAGGCCACGGAGGGTGCTGCTTACTGGCTTGTTCCCCATGGCTTGCTCAGCCTGCTTTCCTATAGAACCCAGGACCACCAGCCCAGGGATGGCACCATCCACAGTGAACTATCCTCGCCTGCCCGCATCAATCAATAATTAAGAAAATGTCCTTCAGACCTGCCTATGTCGAAATCTTTTTTCTTTTTTTCTTTTTTCTTTTTTTTTTTTTTTTCGGTTTTTCGAGACAGGGTTTCTCTGTGTAGCCCTGGCTATCCTGGAACTCACTCTGTAGACCAGGCTGGCCTCGAACTCAGAAATCCACCTGCCTCTGCCTCCCAAGTGCTGGGATTAAAGGCGTGCGCCACCACTGCCTGGCCCTATGTCGAAATCTTATGGGGGCATTTTCTTAATTGAGGCTCGTCACTGATGACTCTAGCTTGTAACGAGTTGACATAAAACTAGCCAGCACAGTGAGCTAACAGTTTGAGGTTGGCCTAAATACTAGATGACTCTGGATCAGTGAATCAGGGACTCATACCTCCATTCCTTCCCTGGGGAGTTTAATTCTTCTAACTGAAACACCTAGGCTTTGGCAGGTCTGTGGTGGGTGACCTTACCTGACCTAGGTGTGGGATTTCAGAGGGAATTTGTGGTTGGTTTGAGACAACATATCACTCTGTAGCCTAGGATGACCTGGAACTTATTAAATACAGACCATGCTGGCCTTAAACTCACTTCTGAGGACTGATATTTCAGGCATGAGCCACTAGTCCCCAGTCTCCTAAGGAGGGATCTTGCTCCACACTTCAGGACCAGCAATGTCTGTTCTAGAAGGTCTAGGCATGGCTGCTTGTCTATATGATGTAGTCATCTAGCAGTTTGATTGCAGTGAAGTTGCCAATCACACAGCAATAGCAGCATACACTTCTGTCAGATCCACATTAGGCTGGCAAACCTGGATCTTTGCCCTCCTGAGGGACCACTGAGAAGGAAGGATGCTGCAGAGCTGATCTAGGGCATACATAGAGCCAGTCGGGAGAGTGGCTCTAGGGAAGTGAGTAACATTCAGGCCTGGAAGGGAAGAGGGAGAGAGGGATGTGGCAAGGCCGTTGTTGTCAAACAGCAACCCGCTAAGACAGACATTATTCCCATTTTACAGACTAAGAACAGAGTCTTAGAGAAATGGTCTGCATCACATAGGGCAGAATCAGGATTTTTACCTCTAGTCTGCCTGATTCAAAGGCTGTAACTGACATTGTCATCAGCAGTAGACAGGGAGAAGAGCCCTTGAGAGCTCATCAGATACTAATGGTGGAAGTCAGAAGATGATAGCCAGTCAGTCTGCTGTGATCAGTCAGTTAGACAGTGAAAATATGCCTAGGTCGGAGCTGGAGAGAAGGCTCAATGATTAAGAGCATCAACTGTTCTTCCAGAGGACCCAGGTTCAATTCCCATCACCCACATGGCAGCTCACAAGTGTCTGCAACTCCAAGATCTGGCGCCCTTACAGACATACATGCAGGCAAAACATCAATGTGTATGAAATAAAAATAAATAAATTTAAAATAAAACAAAAATATGCCCAGGTAGAGAAAGGGGAAGAGTGTGCTTGAGGGGATGGGGAAAAAGCATTCATTTAAACTTGATACATTCTACTTCACCCACTAAAACAGGTTGATTAAATAAAAATGAAAATGGGACTAATTCTCTGCCTAGAACTTCTGCTCTGAGGCCTGAACCCCAATCCCTACATTCCCGAATACCCTCCTCTTCCTCTCCCTCCCAGTGTCCTCATGCACTGGCTTTTTTTCTGACTCAGTCCTAGACTCCCCAAGCTCATAGGTGTTTAGAGTTGCCTGTTGCCTTGGCAGGATATGGAATCACGTGGAGATAAGGAGCGTCTGCAAGGAAGTCTGTTGACTAGGCTAACTAAGTTGCGGACAGGGGTCCCCAACTGAATAAAATAGAGCAGGCTGAGCATCAGTGTGCATCCCTCTCTGCCTCCTGACTGCAGATGCGGCATGACAGCCGCCCCACCGCGGCGGGCGGGATGGACCCTAGCACAGAGAGAGGGTCCAGTTGCTTTCTCAGTTGCTGTTCTCAAGTATTTTGTCCCAGACATTTTGGAGAATAACTAGTTCACCGTTCCACCCTCTTCCTCAGAAGTGGCGTTGGCCAGCTCATTCTCCTCATCTTCCCAGCCCCTGTATGTCTGCAGCAGCCTTGCCAAGAGCAGAGCCCATTGTAAGAGGAGCAGCACTTTACAGATGCCTACAGACTCTGTAGTGCTTGGGCCCTTACACTGAGCAGTGGCCCACCCTGGGCTTAATGTGTTTGTGCTGCAAATCCTGATATATTTAGAAAGAGGCCCCATGTATGTAATTTGTACCAGGCCCACAAATTTGGTGGTTGTCCCTATGAGTATGTCTGCATTGCAGTGCTGTAGGCCAGTGAGTGACAGTTCCTCCCCTTCTGTGAGATGCTGTGTCATTTCCAGCTGGGAAGAGCCACAGCTTTTAATCACAGGGAGACATGGGGAGAACGAGAATATGTTCCCTTTGTTTCTGTGAAATACACTGTTTTATGTGCAGTTTTATGTTTCTTCCTGGGTAATAACTTAGGAGGGAACCCTTGGGAACACAACATAGGAGTAACAAATTATGGGCCATTAACTGTGCCTAATTGTTTCTTTATGGCCTACAGTAGAGGCTTGTCTCTGCTGCTCTCTCACTCAGTGAAGGAGGGCTGCTTAAATGCAGACTGGAGTGCCTCAAGGGACAGAGGAAGGAGCCACAGGGAATCCTGATACCACCAAGAACTCACCCAGTAACAAGACCTCTCACCAACTTGGGAAACTGAGCCCCTTCCCTGAGGTCCCAGCTCCTTCCCAACAGAAGTTGGTCTCACTCACCTCCCGGGTCGCCAAACCTCTACCAATCTCTGCTTGGCTCACCAAACTTTGTTTAAAACTTAGCCTAGGCTAGGGGCGTGTGTTAGTGCTAGTGCACTAATTTAGTGTCCATGGGGCCCTGGATTCAATCCCCAGCCCTAACCCAAACTCTAACTTTCGCAGACCTTAAAAACATTTCCTGCTAAGAAAAATGCAGAGTTAGGATAAAATGCTTATTGTCAGATCCCTTCACATTCCAGCAGAACAGTGTGGCACCAAGAGTATAGTCCTCCAGAAGCACTTCAATAGCAAATGCTCAGAGGATGGAATACTGAAAATACACTTATCCCCAGTTTCCAAAGACAGAGCCAATTATCAACCCAGACTGGCTGTTGAAGGCTTTTCTTCCCCACCCCCTCCCCACTGTCTTTACCAGCTGTCTTTCTCCCCTGAATGTTCTCCTGGCTCCTCCATACAACTTGCTTGTCTATGCATCTAGAGACACCCTTGCTAGGCCTGGAGGACCCAAAGGAGGGACAGACAACCATTCTCAGGGACACAGGACTTCCACCCAGAGGCAAACCTTCCACAGGGAAAATCTCTGGCTATGAGGCCAGAACATGGTCTCAGGGCCCCATCAGGGCTTTGGTTCATTTTCTTGAAGATCATAAAGGTAGCAGCTGCTTTACACCTGTAATTTCAGCACTTGGAGGCTAAGGTTGCTGTGAGTTCCAGGGCAATTTAAGCTGTTGAGTGAGACCTTGTGTCAAAAAACAAACAAACAAACAAAAAACCCAACAACCAAACAAACAAAAAACCTGAATAAGATGAGAAAAATAAGTGGGTAGGGAGAGAGGAGAATGGAAATGGAGGGGAAAGGAGGCAACTAGGCAGTGGATGCTTCAAGCCACAGAGCAAGAAGGCGTCTGAGCTGGGGGGAGATGAGCTTGTCTGAGCAGAGCATGTTCTTATCCAAGCAACAGGCAGCAGAGAATGGGTGTATGGTGGAGCAACAGAGTGCTCCACACAGAGCTTCCAGGAGGCACTGGGCACTCACGGGGGGGATCCTAGGAAGTGTTTGGACAACAGAGGGGACAAGGCCAGGCCTCTGTCGTCGTCGTCCATATCGGGCTTGCTGCTTCCTGGGGAGTATAGATGTCCTGTGTGTGTGGGGGGGGGGGGGCCAGAGGATAAGGGGCGGGGAGAGGGAGAATGTGCCACACAGCATAAGGACATGTAATTCATTTCTCCCCATTTGTAATATGGGTTCTAGGTTCTTGGGATAAAGCTCAGGTGTAAGTTCCTTTACCTGCTGAGAAATGAGCCCAAGGGAACTCATTTTTTAGAAGACTCTCTCCAGCTGGCTCTCTGAGGAAGCTCTGGAGTCAAGGGGAGCAGGGTCAAGGCAGAGAGTGAAAGAGAGGGAGCCAAGCACAAAGCTAAATGAAAGCTGGGGGCAGGGGGGTGTTTGGCTCTAAGTAGTACAGAGTGCCGCCTTATACCCTGGAACAGACGTGCTGAAGTTGAGTGACCAAGAAGAGCCAGCCCAGGAGCCTGTGACCCCAGTCCACAGCCTGCTTCTGCCAGCTCACAAATAGAAGTGTGATACCGGGCACAGTTCTCCGTGGCTGCCAATGCCTTATGGAACCTAAGCATAAAAATGGATCCTTTACCCTGGGTCTTCAGGTCATGATCTGAAGCCTTCTTATCATGTGAAACTGACCAAATAAATGCTTTTCTCCTCTAACCTGCCCACTTCTGGCTTTGCTTTGCCAGATTCAAATAGCAAACCTTCAGTGGAAAGTTTGAACTACCTGCAAAAAAACAAGAGAGAAGGAAGATTGGGAGACTATGGTGTCTAAAGCCCAGGGAGGGACTGGATATGTTTAAGGGTAGTGCACTTGCCCAGCATGCTCTGGAGCAGTTCCCAGAACTGAAACAAACAAACAAACAAACACCACCACCATGTTTTGTGGGACTGTGAAAAGCAGCCTAGTTCCTGGAGAGCTTGAAGAGACGGTAGGCGTTTTGCCTGTTTCCGAGTACCAGGCCCCTGTCACTAACTGCAGCCCTCCATAGATTTGTGGTCCTCAGTCATGTCAGGACAATGCCCCCAAACCCCTCCACAGATAGAGGATGTGACCTGTGGCCACATAGGCTCAAGATCTCCATTTTAATGAGGTACCTAAAGGCCTGGAGGCTTAGCCAATAAGCTTTCCTTCCCAGACATTCCTCCCTGCAAAAGGTATTTAACCTCAGGCCCACCCTGTGAAGGGGGAATGCTTTTACTCATCCACTTTCCACCATGACAATAAATGTCTTAAAGCCATGGACTGCGAGTTACTGCAAGATGCATGAAATTGTTCCTTTGGCCACATACATGCGGATCTACAAGTAGGGTGATATTGTAGATGTCAAGGGAATGGGCGCTGTTCAAAAAGGAATGCCCCATAAGTGTTACCACGGCAAAACCGGAAGAGTCCACAATGTCACCCAGCATGCCGTGGGCATCATTGTAAACAAGCAAGTTAAGGGCAAGATTCTGGCCAAGAGAATCAATGTGCGGATTGAGCACATCAAGCACTCAAAGAGCAGAGACAGCTTCCTGAAGCGGGTGAAGGAGAACGATCAGAAGAAAAAGGAAGCCAAAGAGAAGGGCACCTGGGTTCAGCTGAAGCGCCAGCCTGCACCACCCAGAGAAGCGCACTTTGTGAGGACCAATGGAAAAGAGCCTGAGCTGTTGGAGCCCATTCCATACGAATTCATGGCCTAATGTACAAAAAAGAAATAAAGGACTCAGACCGCTAAGTGTTTTCCTTAAAAAAAAAAAAAAAAAAAAAAAAAAAATGGACTGCTTCTTTTCCTTGGGATCCTCCATGGGGAGCCATGGAGAAGGCCTTTGCCTATAGAGCTGCCGTCTAATCTCCTGTAGAGTGCCTCAAGCTCAAGCCCACTGCCACCGACAAGCCAAGAACTCACACCTTGGGACCAGCCAGAGCTCCTCCCCTTCCACCACCACTCCCCACGGGCCCCACAGGCCCCACTCTGTTGTCAGCTCTTCTGCGGCTTCCAATGGCACCTGGGTGTCCAAGAGCCTGAGAACCAGAAAGCCCCGGCCTCACTGCAAGCCTAGGGACCTGAGCCAGCTCTGGCTGTCCAGCACCTCCACCCCTGGAGCGGTGTCCCAAGGCTTCCCTACAGCCCAACATACGCCCAGTGACAGCTTGTGGTAAAAGCACGGTCAGCTTCCTGCATCCTGCCTCCCAGAGCAGAGTGGATGTGGGACCAATAACCCTACAATGTTTCTAGAAACAGCAGCTCTGCCTCTTCTGGACATGGTGTAATCATTGCAGACCCGAGCTCACAGAGGCTGTGGTTACCTGCAGAACCTGCACAAATGGGGTGTGACAGTCCATTATGGGTGGAGGACAGCCATGTGAAGCCACACCCTTCTCTGAGGAGCTGTTGGCAGTTAATGGTAGCTGGTGGAGGGAAGTCCTTTTCTTCAGTAGTGTAGTCACTGGTAAGTTGCCATGCTTGATAAATAACCCCTCACCCTCCCATATGCAAGCAACCCAAATTAAACACACATACACACAGATACACACATTTACACACATGCACACACACAAACACATACACTCATACATAACAGATGTACACACTCACACACATACCCGCATGTGTAAAAGTAACTTTTACTCACTTATATGATTGTCATCTAGGAGGTTTACTGCCTCTGTCTGCTAGCCTAGGCCTAGTCCTGGGAAGCTTCTTGCCTCTATACAATCCAATCTGGGTCTAGAATGTTTTTAGCCTCTGAGACTTACTGCGGAATAAGCTCACCCTTCCTTGTTCTTTCTAAACTCTGGCTGGCTGGTCAACTCAGCTGTTCTGGCTCAAACTCTTTTCTAAGCTGACTGATTCAATCTGGCTTCTCTTTTGGCCTCTGACTGAATTGCTCTGCTTGTCCTCACACTAACTCTGGCAATCTGTTCTAATCTTCTGACTTCTTCTTATTCTCTGACTCATTCTGTCTTCACCTGTGTCTAGCTTGTTTTCCGCAATCTGCCTCCTCTCTGCACTGCCCCTCAAGTAGCTTCCTTTTCCCCCTCTCTTCTCGTGAGAGTTGGGCAGATCTTATTCTATCAAATCTTTCTCTGATTCGTCACTTTGTCTGCCACTCAATTAGATATCACTTTCAAACATCAATTGCCGAGGACTGGATTGCTGCGAGGATCCCTCCATCCAAGGGATGAATAGAGTTCTGGCCAAGTGGGCAAAAAATATGGCGGGATTGACAAAGACAACACAAGGAAGTGCGGAATCTGAGTGTATTTACACAAAGTAAAAATCAGGCTTATATAGTATACAGAAAACAAAAGGGAGTTAGGCAAATGGTTAGGGCAATTGACAGAAACCTCGTAGGCAGGTGGCGGCCACATTAAAGTCAGTAAGATCAAACAGCCAGGTGCAAATGGTTGCAATGTTTCCTTCCTTCCGAAGAGCAGTAGCGCTCTTTCCCGCTGGACTATCTTGGCAACCCCAAGCTAATTCTCTGGGTCTGGTCAGAGGCAAGCACTAGGAGGTCCCATTCTACCAGCTCCTGAGAATGCCCTTGGCTGTAACATAAACAATTAGTGACAGAAGCCCTTCAACTTCTCTAGTACGTAAAGCCATTCTGCAGTGTGTGTGTGACTGCTCTGAGAATTCTAACTTTACTTTATTTATAGTAAACATTAATGTTTGATCTTCTATCGCTAACTCTGGAGACACTCTGTCTGAAAAGGCAGCTTCCTTATAAAAATTCCAAGCTAATAACAGCTAGGCAATCAATTAGGATCATTGAAACACTGTGGAGGCCAGGAAACAATGTTTAATCTTAGTTTTAGCTATTAACGAATCATTTCTTAGGGCACCTATATGTTTGAATAAAGAAAGCACGCAAAACTCTCCATAGACTTTTGCAGAGACCAATCTGGAACAC
>JADRCD010232376.1:0-40041 GCA_019843815.1 Montemys delectorum
GAATTTTTTAGAAAAAGAAGAGTTCCAGGCAGTCTCTTATGAAACGATATCTCCTAGAATATGGCTGCAGAAAAAAGACTGGAAAATGTCAATATCATTGGCCATGTTAAAGTAGAGAGGGGAATTTAATAGTGTCTTAATCCTTTTCAAAGAACCATAGGCAAATAATGACTGAACGCTGAGAGGAGAGTTAGCCTCTCCCAAGGATGAGCCCGTATTGATTGCTCAGTGCAGTCTGTTCAGCCCTTAAACCACATACATACAAGCAACTAACTTGTTTGTATCAATATGTATATTAGCACACATGCAGACAGACATATATGTATGTAACTACAATGATCAAAAGCTATCAACTAGAGTGTGAGGCTATGGGGGAGGATGGAGGGAGGGCAGCTTAAAGAGGCTAAAAGGATGAAAGAGAGGGAGAAAGTGATATAATTTTCTGATAATCAAAAAACAATAAAATTATAAATCAAATGCAAAAAAAGACTTAATTAAGACTGAAAGTAAAAAATACAAAAGGGAGAGAATGAAAAAGAAAGTGAGAGTGAAGGGAGGGCTATCCAGAAATTCTAAACTGACTGTCTTTGGTTGTTTCTCCCTTTCTCTCCCTTTTCTTCTCCCTCTCCCTCTCTCTGCATGAGATCATCCAACAGCTTACACCATATTGTCTTTTGCTGTAGCATACAAAGTGGCTGAAGCCAAGTCTCTACTACCTAGGCAAAGTCTCTCCTTAGGGAAACATATAAAGATCAGTAACAGCTAGGATTTTTTATAATTATAATTTTTACTGTTTAAACAACAAAGTAGCCACTGGACATTTTTGTAACTTCATTAGTTAGCTAACTTACAATATGCCGGTCCTGGAAAATGAAACTAGCAATACCCAGTAGCTCAGGTTGAAGAAGAAAAAAAATTGAGATTTTTCAAAAAAAGACATTTTACGAGTATCTTTCTACTCTCTTTGCACAAATTATTCATTTAGACATCTTTGGAATCAGACTTCCAAGTGCTGTTAGGTCTCACATAGTACAAAGGGTAGATAGTCTGCTGGCCTCTGTTAATTCATCACGTGAGACGCCAGGCTGCACATGCCACTCCATTAGCTGAGCTCTCACTACAATGCTCTCAGACATATTAATTGTGTGTTTTCTCGTATTTGTAGAAAACTCTAAAAGGGGGAGAATTTTTGTATATCTGCAAATGCTCCAATTATTCCCCCCCTTTTTGTCAGTAATATTTTAGAGATGACTGGGAGTCTTAATGACTTTATATGACTTTTGTTAACAACACCTCAAATTAAGTTTGGATCACTTCCCAGGTGAAAACATTATCAGTTCAAGTGCTGTGAATAAAGGTTAATTTGGAATGACTGACAAAGACTGTAAAAGTTTCTTCTATCTTATTTTTAATTTTTGTGTGACTGGAAGTGACTACTATGCATAATCACAAAAGTTTCCAAATGCATTTTCTATTCATATTTCTTTTTGCTCTTCATAATTACCCATAATGCCCATTCTTCCCTTTTATGATGATACCCTAAAATGATGATGAAATGTGGGCATTCAGGTGCTGTTAGCCATAAATCAACACTTTGGGGGCTCAATGGCTTTCCATTTATCTCTGAGATGCAGCATTTGAGGATTGATGCATCCCTAACTGAGTTCTTAAGCGAGGATTTTCATGTGAATACCACTGCTAGTGTTTAGACAAAGCAAATCATTAATCTGAATCTAAACTTTCTATTAACTATTCAGATTCTTATTTCCCTCCACTTCCCCCTTCTCTTCTCAAGGTCACGGTATGGTTTTCCATGGCTTTTTGAAATTTTGCCTTGAGTTTTCTGTCGCTGACTGTATGGAGGCTCCAGTGATTTCCTTGCAGCAAGAAAAGGAAAGTTGGGCGAACCTGGATGGGCCACTGGGGGCATGATTCACATCACCAGGATTTATCTACTTTAGAAACGAAACAGTTAACCTAATCATCTCATTTTATTGCTAATTTAGGAAGGCTTTTCCCCGAGAAGTACGCTCTCACTTTTCTAAACTCACTGCTTATGACCCGAGCCTTTTATTCATCGTGCCATTACCGACAGCTAATCCCTCTCACTTATTGATAATTGGACAAAACTGGACAACATGCCAACTCCCGAACACCACATGCCCCTGAGGCTTCTATTCAGCTATTCCTCCCAAACCACATTGCTTTCCAAGTTTGTTTCTTTTATAGCCTATCAATAGGAAACCAGTGAGAGATTTTCTCACTGCTTAGGAATTTGCCCAATTTTAACCGACCCATTGAACGTCCTTCTTAGGAGAACTACAGTGTACGTGGTTCATACGTCTTCCTTTTCTCACACTTCCATGAATAGCCTGCAATTCCTGTTTACTCAAATTATTGCTTTAGTGTATATATTTAAACCATAATTATACAATAAGTATCTCTTCCAGAACTTAGTTTGTTTTGTGGATCTGACGCAAATTCAATGGAGAGCTACCCCAGTGTCTAGGACTCATGCAGATTTATCACAGGATTAAGCCACAGGCACTACTTTCAATCTGCTTAATTAGTTCTTGAAATTATAGAAGCCTATGATTTGATACTAAATAGAAATCAATGCAATCCTTTCTTAAGGGGATATTCCATCAAAATTTGAATCTGTATTTCTACATGTACATGGAGTTTAGGAAGTATTTTCTGTCTTCCAGCTTAATAAACATATTTAATGGCATCTGTCTGCTTGAAACAAGCCTTGGGGCATATGTTAGGAAGCAAGGACAAAGACTTTGGCAACTGAATTATTACAGAATGAAATTAAATGCTTACAACTGGGTAGCATTCATAGATGCTCACAAAGAAAGGACAATACGGTTCACACATTCATGGCTTGAATTTATGCCCTTCCCAGTTCAATGGAAGAGTGTTGGCTGCCTTTCACACCTCCACACAGCTGCAGAGAAAGCAAAGCCCAGGAAGGGGCACTGGAGCCTCTCTGCTTTGGTTCTCTTTCCGACCTTCTTTGCAAAAATAAAAATTTTCTTCCAACATGACCGTGTTTCCTCACAGCCTTTAACATACTTCACATGTTGCTTTCCCTAGAAGTCTGATATTAAAACACAGATGGGAAGCCATGCATTTTATTAAATTTAAGCACTTATGTTTAGAAAGGATGGGAAAGTAGCCAATACATGGATGGAAATGACACTCAAGAGTTTAAAAATTGGCCATTTAAGGAAGCTAACTGACTCCAGTCACAGGAAGAAGAAGAAGGAAAAAAGCAGAATAAATATTAAATGGCAAACATGTGGGAAAACAGGCAGCACTTAGGGTTGTCTGCCATGTTAGAGCTGCATTCAGTCAGGCATGGTGGCAGATCCCTATTTTCAGAGCCAAGGGATGAGGCAGGACAATCCAGACAAGGACAGCCTGGGTCTGCACTGTTACAACTCTTCTTGGGAAAACAGGGAGCTGTCGCATATTGGTAGAAAAATGGCTTAGTATGCTCAAGGTCTTGATTTGATCCCTATTATTACAGTTAAAACATTTCAATATCTCTCCACCTAAGTATACTTCTTAAAGCATCAAAACCCAACTCTACTAATAATTGTCTTAGTAACTGTTTTATCAGCACAGATGTGACATTAACCAGTCTTCTTGTTGCTGTGATTGAATTCTATGACAAAGGCACCTTAAGGTGGGGAAGGGTTTATTTTGGGTAGAGGTTAGGGATTACAGTCCTTCATGGAAAGTCACGGTAGAGGAGCTTGAGCTGCCTGGTCATGTAACATCACAGTCAGGAGATAGAGAGCAATGCATGCATCTGCTCAGTGTCCTGTCTTATTTTTACTGAGTCCAGGACTCCAGGTCTTGGAATGGTATTGGCCACGTTTAGGGTGGGAACTCCTTGTCAATTAACCTAATCTAGATAATCCCTTAAAGAGTGACCAGAGATTTGTTTCCATCATGATTATAAATTTCATCAGGTTGACAATCAACATAAATCATAACAGATGTTGAGTAATTCATTTATTCAGCTACTCCCTGCCCCAAATACAATCTCCACTCAGCTCTGCTTTCAGACTGTCAATATCCCATCATTGAGCAGTTCCTGGTAACGGGTGCAAAGAGGGCGAGCATTTCAGAAAGATGACTCTCCTCCAAAAGGAAGAGCCAGACTATAAGCCCTCCAGCACCTGGGATCTCCACTATGATTCCAGCTCAGAGACACTCACACACTATTTATGGGCTTTGCCACATATAGCATGCTAATCTCTTATTTCAGATGAGAGTGTGACAAGCCTTAGAAAAATTCACCTAAAAGTCTCGTATTTATGTTTTTGTTTCACTTATTTTCTGTGTTTTTGAGAAAGAGTTTGTATACCTTAGATCAGTTCTACTCTCTCTGTGCAGTCTTATCTGGCATTGAACTCTCCATCCTCCTGCCTCAGCCTCCTGGGAACAAGGATTGCATGTTGTGTGACATCGCTTCCTATCTTACATAATATTCTATGTTTTGGAGATATCATAAAAGGTCTTAGCAAAGATTCTAGCTAGCTATGTATCTCACAAGTGGAGCTTTGTCATTTAGTTTCTGGAATTAAAAAAAACAGGGAGGCATCTGAATATAAACAGGCACTGTCTAGCACGCAAAGAGTTTTGGGTTTCATCCCAACAACATCCTGCCCCAGGAAGGCCAGAGCCATATGGAAAAGGATTATTTAGTATATTAATTAGGACTGGTTAGGCTGTCTGGATTTCCAGTTTCTTGTCAATTCTTTATATTTCCCAAACTCATCCACATGTCCCTTCCTTTTCTGCCTTGTTTGGGCTAGAAGGAACACTCAAGTCACTGAATACACAGCTGTCTCCCAGTAGGGTGCTACTCATAATGTCAGGTGCCCACAGGGCTGCTTGGAGAGATCAGTGAGGTTGAAGGTTGCCATATCTAACAGTCTTGTGGGCTACTTCAAACTGTTACAGCCATCCATCTGTAATGTGTTCAATCTAGAAGAAATATAAATCACCCATAAATGAAGAATCATTGTTTGTGAAGCAAATGAATGAAGGTAACCATAAAGGGCAGCTTTTATTAAAATATTATGGGAACAGAATTTGGATTCGTTTTCTTTTTGAGAGAGAGAGACAGAGAGAGACAGAGAGACAGAGAGGTGCATGGCAGGACACACATGGGGGAGAGGGATGTTTGTCTTTCTGAATAGTTCTTACTGTCCTGGAACTCACTATGTAGGCCAGTCTGGTCTCAAACTCATAGAAACACACATGCCTCTGCCTCCAAAGTACTAGGATTAAAGGCATGTACCACAATGCCTGGGGCATTTGAATTGCCAATGAATATTAAGTGAAAACTTGCAAACCTAAAAGTCATAGGGGGTCTTGGGCATCCATGGTAGGTCCCATCAATTCACTTACACCTCCTAAGCCCCTTCTACTGCAACTGGCCCTATGGAATCTCTGGGACTCTGGCCCTTCCTGATTGGAAGATAGCTTAGCAGAATAATAATGTTGGGAGTTTTAGAGTGTTCCTGATACTTCCCATCAGTTCACAATTACACTCTCATTTGTTTAGGACAAATGTGGCTGCATCTGGTTTGGAAGGCAGATCCTTTGTGACTTCTAAGCTATGCAGAATTATTGTATTATTTTTCCTGAACATGAATTGTAAAGAAAACAGTGTTTATTTACCTTTGGGTTTGTATTAATGACATTGGGATAAAGTATTATTTTCCATTCTGTGAAGCAGATTGCGTGCATGCGTGTGTGTGTGTGTGTGTGTGTGTGTGTGTGTGTGTGTGTGTGTGATGCTGGGGAGGATTCCAGGACCCTCTGCTTGCTGAACATACACTCTACCACTGAGATACACTCTTAGCAGATTTTTAAAACAGTCATTTTCATTGACTGAGAAAGCTGTGCAGTGTTTGTCTTCAACCTAGACTTCTCTTTTTTAGTAGATCCCATTTATTTACATCCATCTCATTTGAAGAATGTAGATATTTCAGATTCTGTGCAGCAAGAGCCATTCAAGGCAGTTCAAACTGACAGGATGCATGCTACACATAAATGTTGTCCCCAGAAGAAAACCAGATGATAATAATAATTGATTGATATGTTTTACTAATCAATAAACATCAAATCTAAGAAGGATAAGGTGTAAATGGAATCTTTCTAGTTCATCTTTCCCTCTTTTTATGTCAGGGGTTAAATGCAATGATGACTTTCAGGATGATTTCTAAGAACTGGTGGGATATTTCTTCACATATACTTGTGTGATGTGGTATATGTTGTGAGTGTGTGTGTGTGTGTGTGTGTGTGTGTGTGTGAAATGTGTGGCATATGTGAATGGGTATGTGTGGCATGAATATTTGATTGTGTGTGTTGTGTATGTGTGTGTGTGTGTGTGTGTGTGTGTGTGTGGTATGGTGTGTGTGTGTGTGTGTGTGTGTGTGTGTGTGTGTGTGTGTTTGTAGACAACCTCATGGGGAGTCCAGACGTTGATATCCCACTCTTCAGTCATTTTTCTTTCTGTTTACTGAGGCAGTGTCTCTTGTTGAACTCAGAGCTCATGCATTCAGTTAGTCTAGCTGCCCAGGTTGCCTGGGGTCTTCTCTGTCTCTACATCTGCAGTGCTGGGCTATAGGCACACTTCCGTGCCCATCAGGCTTTTATGTGATCCAATCCCCGGTCTTTATGCCTTCATGGCAAACACTTTACCACTGAGCCTTTTCCCCAGCTCCCTGAATTAATGTTTAAAGGCCTATTTAGGGCTCATCTTTTAATTAACAGGATTCCTAGTCAGAGAGCTCCTGGTTGTGATTGTCGTATAGTATTCAATGTCTCTATGTTATATCATTTCATGTCAGACTCAGCTCAGCCCTCGGCAAGGCTTTGTGGAGAATCTCAGAAAACTCTACAATTTGTTTTAGGTTGTTTTCTTAACAAGCCTCACACTTATACTATTAATACTTTCTATAACCTTAGTCTCAACTACGAGTTTCACTTTTTAAACCTATTATTAACCTATTTATTCATAAAGCTGTCCCTACCATCAGCAGTTGGAAAGTTGAAATAAGCATTAAGTTTACCTCAGGAATTCCCACGTTCTACATGATGCGATTCCTTCACTAATGAGGGCAGATCTTTGTGGTCTCATTTACAGCAGGCTTCCTCCAGTTCTTGAGATACCTCTCTCTCAAGCTGTGGGAATGTAATAAGCACTCTCAATCTTCTCTAAGCCTTCCCACCCTGACCAGAGAGAACCCTATCAGAAGTACCACAGTGGTACCATCTCAGAATTCTATAAAAATGTCATCAGAAATGAACGTGTTTGCCTCACCAGAGGTTAAGATGGGAGGTGTCATAATCAAAGGCAATCTGTAACAGGCTTATACATGCGCTGGAAAGCCAAATTGCTTGAAACATGGCAGAAGGTTGTGTCTGAGGACGAGCAAAGAGGAATCAGTAGCTTCATTTTTGGCAAGAGGGAGAGGTGTTCACTTTGGTGAACATAAATGGATATGGTCCAGTTCGGAGGGAGTGAACTGACATCACTCCAGGAGAATCTGTGTTTGTAGCAGAAGAGTCATAATCCACCCAGCCAACCAGCAACCACAGGCAAAGCCACTTGAGCCAGGGGTCATGGAAGCAGGAGGGAAAGCGTTAACAATGCCATCCCATTACAACTGGGTTGCAGAGCTCCTATTAAAAAATGGCAGTCCTATAAATGTTCTAGTATTGTCAGGAATGTTCTGTTGGATGACACGATGCTGTGATTTGTACACACAGCGGACCAGAGTTGATGGGTGAATGAAATGATCCATAACCCTCTTTGACACATTTAGAGCAGTTCAGCTGCACACCGAGAACAGTCCATCATTTGCACCCTTCTGTGAGCGCCAGCTTTACCAAGTGTTTCAATGAAATATGTGCAGCTTCCCATTTAAATTAGTACCACATGAACCATGAAGAACACCACAGGTATCTGTTGTAGCACCAGCCTAATGTAAAAGTGGCCTGTCTTGTAATGCTCTAACAGGAAAGACATACAACCGTTCATCTGTAACATATTAAAACCAGAAGAAATAAATTACTCCGTAGATGAAGAATTATGGCTTGTGGAGAAAACGTGCAAAGGTAGCCCTAAAAAGCAGCTTTTACTAAAAAATTATCGCAACAGCATTTGAATTCTTAATGCATATTAAACTGAGAACTTGTGACCATAAATCATCCTTTTTTTATAAAATGGACAAAACGCAGCTAGAAGTTTTAGTAGACCTTTGTTTCATTTCTTCACTCTGGTGTGAAGTCTTGGCATTGAGGAAAGCATGACTATGTTATGCCAAAAGCAGTGAGTCAGAGAAACTAACAAAGATGAGCAATAAGAGGAAGATGAATTTGCTTTGACTGGTGCAGATTCCAGTGTTTGTTCCCTACTATTATGCAATCAAAATGTGACTATCTGCAGTGTAAGCAACAAAGTCAAGGTAGGAGAAAGGATGCTGTTCAAAGAACACATTCATGAACGAATAGTCATCTTTGCTGAAATGTGTGAGACTTAAGTGTCTCTAAAAATCCTAAATCCCAGTGGATAACACACATGGCTGAGATTCAAGTCCTTCCCCTGTAACATTAAGGCTTACACATAAAGAATAACAGAAATTGCTTTAGTAACAATTTCCAAGCCCTTCCCCAGGCCAATCCCAGAGAGAGAACTGGGTAGCAAAATTCTATTTTCTGAAACACTTTGACAAGTCTTTCGCCATGTCCCCATCTGATTCTCTTATCCAATACAGCAGGCAGATGGGACAATAATCACCATTCTGTTCACAACTGAGGAAACCAAGTTGCAGAGGGATGAAGTGGCCTGCCCTAGTTCAAGATGAGACAGGGAGAAGCTGAAAGTTAGGATTTGACTTGCCTCCCAACTGGACATAACCACCGGGTAGATGGATAGTACAGAGACAAGTCCAAGCCAGCGGTCCAGCTTCACCTGCTCTCTTCCTAATGACAGTCCTTATCCCCATCTTCGTCCACTCTCTGACAGTTCTTCATCCCATTCCTCCTTCCATGTCTCCAAGAGGATGTCCCCTTCCTCCCACCCCACTCCACCCTACCAGACCTCCCCATTAATGGGGCCTCAAGTCTCTGGAGGATTAAATGTGTCTTTTCTCACTGAAGCAAGATCAGGCAGTCCTCTGCTGTATCTATGTTGGGGTCCTCAGACCATCTAGTATATGCTGCCTGGTTGGTGGCTCAGTGTCTGAGAGATCTCAGGGGTTCAGATAAGTTGAGTCTGCTGGTCTTCCTACTGGGATGCCCTCCTCCTCAACTTTTTCTAGCCTTTACCTGGTTCAACCACAGGGGTCCCTGACTTCAGTCCATTGGTTGGGTGTAAGTATCTGCTTCTGTCTTCTTGGTCAACTGCTTGTTTGGCTTCTCAGAGGGCAGCTCCTGACTGTTGCCCTGCCTGCAGCAGATCTCTTGGGAAGCCTTCAGACTATGGGGTCTTCAGAGGAACAGACAAGCTGATGTTCTGCCTCAGCAGAAGGTGCAGGCTGGAGATGTTCTTGGATCCTTACATCCAAATGAAATGTATTTATAAGCAACAATTTATCCAAAGTGACACTTTAGAATTGAGTGTCATCTATTAGATAAAACTCTGTCATAGGAAATCTCAGGAACAATTCACAAGCTATAACATTTAGCTGGAAGGCATGTAGGTAATCAAAGTAACAGAAAATACAACTTCATCTTTAATCAATTCCCAAGAGACACAAAATGAAGAGTATCACCAACAGGGGTGAACATTCCAGAGGAAATTCTGCTTTTTATCTAATACATGTTATTCTGTCCTCTCCATGATTGTCTGTATCTAACTCAATACACCCTGCTGTATAGTGCAGCTCAGTGAAATAGAACCAAACTGTTGAGAAAGTCTTACCATAGTCACTCCGAAGCCCAAAGTGCACAAGTAGAACATTGCCATCCATATATAAGTAGGAAGAATTTCAGGGGGGAAATGTATTGCTTTTTGATGTACCTGCTAACTCATGCCTTGTTTTAAAACTGGAGAGCATATAGAAGCTCATTATAGGTGAATGTAAACAGGGGATTGATGGGCCCTTCACTCTATACAGAAAGCTTTGGGACACTTAGGTGGAGGAATGAGAGGGGAATCTAAAGAAGGGACTCACCCCTGGGGGAGGGGAAAGGATTTCTGAAACAAGAACAGAGGTAGAGGAATCAAAAGTGATAATCATCACAACATGATTTTGGGGCCTCCCCCCTCCCAGTGCTGACATGAGGCTTCTAAAAAGCCTACATTATCAAGACAAAGAGAGAGTGAAGGGGGAGCCAGAAGGAGAGAGAGGGGGGGGGGAATGGGGAGAGGGAGAGGGGAGGGAGAAAGAGAAGTTAGATAAACATCACTTTCTTTGTCACATCACCCATTGCCTATACTTGACGTTATGCTAATGAAGTAATTTTTGATCAGCCTCTAGATAGCTTGGGTGAAACCAATGGCAGGGCATAATCTTTACTGCCTAGCCTTAAAGGAGCAAGAGGAGCAGGAATCTGGTAACATATAGGCTGAGACCTCCAGGAAGACTGGTAATCTTGAAGATTATCAAGGCTGGGGATTATACTCAAGAAGATTCTGTGTCCACAGGAATCTCTGGGTCTCTCTGATATCCTGTCCTTCATGAATTCCTTCCATACTACTGTTCTTGGATTGTATCTGTCACAATAAACAGGTAACAAGAAGGACTAAGGCCCTTGAGCTGTTCTAGCTTACTGAGGAAACTGTGGGAACTTTGACTTTATAAGAAGTCTAGAGAGATAATGGACTCCACCACTGAGACAAAGCAAGCTGATTTATGGAGTCTGAAGTAACTGTAGATCAGTGTCTGAGTGCAGAAGACACAATTATTACTAACTAAGTCGTATGAGGCAAATCCATATGTCAGTGTTTGAGGGTAAAGACATCTCAATGGTTGGTTGTGCCACTGCAACTATTACATCTCATTAAAGCAATAATAGGGATATGATATAGACTCACCATTTTTTGAAACAGGTACTTTCATTAACTGGGACGGCATGGGATTTTCTGCCCAAGCTAGCTGTTTCTCTTCTCCTTCATTACTGCTTCCATTACTAGGAGCACAATTGCCAACTTGATGGGCTGCCTTAAAAGCCCCCAGCTCTTCCATTCCTAGATGGTGTCTTTCTGGAAGAGAGGTTCGTTTCATTCCCAGAGCACAAAGTAAACAACACAAAGTAGATGTTGCCTTGATTTGAGTGTGGATGAGTACATGGACACACGTGTGTACACACGCATGTATGAGCAAGTATGCTTTTGTGCACAAGGACATAAAAGAGGGACTGCTTCATATGTAAGATCTGACCTCCACACTTCTATCTGAAGGCAAGGAAAAAGTAGCCAATTATTATAATTGTAAACCATTTTGATAAAAATAGGGACTTTGGTTGGATATTAAAATCTAAAACTGCAGTGTGATGATTTCTGTTGTGATGATTTGGAGTCTGCGTTTCTTTGCTTGGAGTCTACACGTGTATCCATAGCATCCCATTTTCCTGCAGCTCCAATTATCATCAGCCAGTTACTACAAAATAATTGTCAAGTGCTCTCTTAACTCTACCTTGGTTATTCATGTATTTTAGTTCCCTCCTGTTCCCTTCTCAATTACACTGCCCACACCTCATTAGCTTCCTAGATGGTCTCCCAAGGAGACCAACGAGAGCCACAGGACTCCACGGATTCCATTCCCTAAGAGTCTCACAGCTCCTTTCTTCCTCTGATTAAATTTCTTGGCAATATCAACTGAGGATTGCACTCCAGCTAGTGTCTGTCTAGCTCTGGTTTTTCATGTCTTCTCTTACCGAACACCTGCTGTTCTTATTTTTCTTCCAATCCTCCATCCTCGGATCTTCCCTTCTATGTAATTTTGGAATGAAGATTTCAGAAGGCAAGAGTGTTATCTGGTTCACTCACGTTTTCTGCTTTCCCCATTTCTCTTTGAGACCCTTCTCTTTGGACCATTTGTTCCCTCTTTTTATCTCCAGGTAAAGCTTGTTCTGTGTAGTGTTAAACATCCAGGATACTCCTTATTCCAATCATCTTATCAAGTCATGTTTTGGTCAATTTCTCCAGTATCTCCGTGATACTTTGCCAGCATCTGTCAGTGCCTTGATAACATCTGTCTGCTTGGCCTTCCAAGCATCGACTTCTCTATATGAAGACTTGTGAAAGCATAAAGGAAGGACTAAGCTGCCTTTCTCATTGGCTCTTAAATTGATCAATCACATTAGTTTTTGGCTTTTTTTTTTTTTCAAAAGCAGCTTGCACAATTCAGTTTGCTCTTCTCAGGACATAACAACAGCTGCTCTAGCTGATCTGGAGTTTGCAAGAGAGAGTTTCAGGACTTTTCTTCTGCAGAAGTTGAGACCTGAGGGAGAAGGGAAAAAATTTCAGCTCACACCTGGGAAGTTTGGGTCATTCTGACATAGGTTAAGTTATTTTGTTAACTTCTAGTGTGTGTGCATGAGCTCATGCCTGTGTGCTTGTGAGAAAGCCCCTGCTTTTTGCATGGCTAGAGCCCCAGCACAGCAAATGAAAAGGGCTGGTAGAGTCTTCACTGTGCTTTGGTTTGGCGGAAGCCGCTTCCATTGTGTGTGGAGAATTTGCTCATCCTCCCCAAACCCTTCATTTGTCTGCCAATATTTGATATCCCTTCTTCTGTCTTGTTTATTTTCTTTGTGGTAAATTATCCTTTTGGCAATGATCCCTTGAAACAGACTTCACATTGATTTAAAAAACACTGTGTTTGATCTGGCCAGAAGAAAAAGAAGGGCATAAAATTCCTCTGGATGATTGGGGTGGTGAGGGGGGATGGTATGTCTAGTAATAAGGCTTAGCACAGATAATGAAATTTGAAAGTCTACCACTGATACATATTCAATATGCTTGGCAGCTTCATCAATTTGTTTAAAAATAAGAGATGAGCAAAAATAAGATAATAGAGAAAAAAAAAAGAAAAGAAAACCAACACAATAACCACTGCATTTATAATTATCATGTTTATTTGTTCTGATACTGCTCAGTAGAAACAGTATCCCAATTGGGAATTATATGATCAGCAGGGATTTTAAGTCTCCTGTAGGAAATTCCATCTGCACTGTGGGTGGAATTATCTTTAAAATGGACCAAAGACAGTGCCATGCAGTCTAGGTGCATGTTACAAATTTTCACTAAGGAGGGTCTTCTAGAGTAGTCCTTTAAAAATGAAGGCTAAAGGAAAATATTGCTAGTGGCAGAGTTTACACATACTTAAACAAGGAATTTCCCAGGGGCAGAATCAACATACCCTTTTGCGTAAGTAAAATATCCAACTTGTAATGATACCATTCCATTATCTGCCATTCTAACTAGAGTGTGGAAATAAGTAACATCAACTTTGGCATATCGACTTAGCCAAGGGGATATTCAGAAATCCCAGGTCAACTCTGATAAGACAGAGTCTAAATCTCTTCTCTGTTCCAATTGGGTAATTCAAAGAGAGAGTATTTATCAAAATAGCAATAAAATAAATGAAATCTATATTAAGACTTTGAGGGTTGTTTCAGAGTAAAACTGATAGATATTAAATTGTACTTCTTATTTTGATAATTCATGGTAAAAGGAACTAATGAGAGACAACAGATTGGGTTGAATATTGATGTTTATAATTCATTTGTAGCTTTTTCTATAAAAATTATACACATATAAACTTTTTTTTACATATAGACTTTTACCTCTACCTACTTATCTATAATTTTACACACGTTTGATTTACCTGTCTATTATAGATAACTTCACAACAACCAAAACACAGTGACATGTTGATATGTAATATTTTAAAACATTTGAGCATTTGTGAGATTTAAACTTTAATGTGGGGAAAGAACACTTCACAGAGCTAAAACACTAATATATTTCAACTAGAGAGAAGGATAGATATCTAGTGTGGATCAAAAACTTACTCTGATACCATGCAGTAAAACATACACACACACACATATACACACACCATACACACATACACCACACACATACATACCACACACACACACACACACACACATACACACACACACACACACACACCCTACACATATACACATACACACCACACACACACCACACACATACACATATACACACCACACAGACACACACACCACACAGACACACACACACCTTTCTCCAGAGAACTAGCATGAAAACCTGCTGAATTGGTAGCAGGTTATAGATCAGACAGGCTACATAGATTTTTTTTGTTTTTATTTGAAATTATTTATAGAATTTAGTTTATCAGAAGCCTACAAATCCAGTGACAAATGGGCATCTTTACTTTGTGATCCTGTTGTTTCTGAGGCTGCTGGAAAGAAGTACACAGGGCAGGATGTAGGAAAGCAATTCGGAAACTCTAATTGAGATGACCAATCAGGCTGTGTTTGCTTCTTTCCCAGCTGTGCACTGGTTTCAAGTATCATATTCCAATCCACTGATGAAAGAGCAGAGGAGCAGAGTCACAAGGACAATCTTCTTGATCTCTGGTTATTTTCTCTTATTAGATAATGCTCTACTGGGACAGGGACTATTTGCAGGGCCACTCTCAAAAGGCATCCTTTCATTTCTGTTATAAATTCATATTTAGAAGTACACAATTTTACTTCATTTTTTATTTAAAATGTTTAATTTATATATTCTTTGACTTATGCCTTTACAAGTGCATTCTGGTCCTTTATATCCCCAGGTTTTCAGTCCCACTTCACAGACACATGTCATCCACAAGTCCTCTCCTCACCTTCATATTCTTTTCTTCTCTTAAAACAAAAAATAAATAATACATAACCCACTGGGTCCATTTAGTGTCCCCTGCTGGTGTGTTAACTGATCTTGTTGGCTTATGCTCAAGTAGATAACCATAGCTGCTGTGAATTCATGTGTGCAATACATATATCACTCTTCTACATCCTACGCCACATATATGTTTTCTGCCTCTTCTCCTGTGATGTTCCCAGCACTGGCTAATTACATATCAACTTGACACATATTACAGTCCTTTAGAAGAAGAAACATCAATTGAGAAATTTCCTCCATCAGATTGGCCTAAGGAAAAGTCTATGGCATATCTTCTTACATGATGATGGGTTTGAGAGGGCCAGATGATGGTGGATGAAGACATTCCTTGGTTATTTGTTTGGGGTACTATGGGAAAGCAAGATGAGAAAGACATAAAGAGCAAGCCAGTAAGCAGCACACCTCCTGCATCCAGGTTGCTACTTGGAGGTCCTTTCTTGACTTTACTACATGCTAGCCTACAAACTGTAAAATGAGATAAGGAATCTCCTCCCCTAGTTGCTTATATACATGTTGTATTTTTCTCAGAAGTAGAAACAGCACCTAAGACAGAAATTGGTTGTGGAACATTGCTGTAATGGAGTTGGCCACATGCTTGGTGGAGTGCTGTGGAAGATTTATGGGATAGAAAAGCCATTGCATGTTCAAAGACAGGTGAGCTGTTGTGGGAACTAGAGGATGTTGTGAGAAAAGAATGGGGTTGACAGTTGAGGCTTGGCTTGTGATATTATGGAGGGAAGTTTGAGAATCACTTAATGATTTCCATTTGATATCTTGAATTTAAAAGTCAACTATCTATGGTTAACTAGATACTAGAACCACAGATGTAAAGCTTTTGCTAGGACAATTGATGTTGGTGACCAGGAACCGGAGAAATTAGCCATGATTAAGAAGAGATGAAACCATCAAGAATCATAAACACTAAGAACATTTCCTCAGAACATTTCCATAGCACACAGAAGCTATGATCTAGAGGGGAACAAAGTTTTATCTCATACTACCCAAATTTGGCAGTGTAGTAGTAAGCCAGGTGGTACGAGTTTTGAAGGAGACACAGAGAGCAACTGAAGTCTGCCACTGTGTGGATAGGTGAGAGTCCTTAAAGAGAGGCTGGTAGAGCTCATTGGCCCTCAGATGCAACTGAAGCTTTCAGGTAAAGAAGTCATGGAAGTAATTTGAGGCTTGGAACTACTTGGTAAGATCAGATTTTCAGAAGGGAGCCTGGGAAGGGACTATTGGTTGCAGGAAAGACCTGATCATTTTGCAAATGATAGTATGGGACAACTCCCAAAGACATCAACAGCTGTGGACTGGAGCAAGCTTGAGTGTATGAGACAAGCTGCACATGCTATAGATGGCTGTTCAAGCCCTTTGCAGAAGCAGAGAGGCTCATAAATGAATCTCACATATCAATCACTGAACTTTTTACACTGTGGAATTTTGGTTTTACATTTATTTGATTTTTAATCGCGCCCTGGCACTTCTTTCTTGATGTAAGAAAATAGGTAATTTATTTTTGATTTTACAAGAGCTCACAGTTCAGAGATTTTAAAGTTATAAGAGAGACTGAAATTTTAGAACAACATTGGATATTTTTATGAGAGTTTGGGTATTTTTAAAAGACTGTCATTTTACAGTTTGAATTTTTAAAGACTATAGGGCTTTTCAAGATTGGAATATATTTTATATTGTATATTGATATTAACGGCATCCGGGGAGCAGTGCTAGAC
The DNA here is from genome assembly GCA_019843815.1 of Montemys delectorum. Classification (NCBI taxonomy): domain Eukaryota; kingdom Metazoa; phylum Chordata; class Mammalia; order Rodentia; family Muridae; genus Montemys; species Montemys delectorum. The sequence continues at coordinate 16,666 of JADRCD010232376.1, forward strand.
TATGGAATACACCTGTAATAGTCTGGAGGCTATTGGACAGCACATCCACTTAGCAAGACAGTAGTAGTAGGTTCTCCCCCCAGGACCTATGCCTTCCCCCAAGCCAAGCCATGTGCTTTTGACTAGGTATAAAGTACCAGACATAACACTGTCTATGGAGGACAAAAAGAGGGAGAGGGGGAAAAAGAGGGGAAGAATCAGGTATGGGAGGAGATGGAGGAGATGTACAGAGGGTCAGGATATTCAACCAAGGTGTGCAGAAATGGGGGGGGGGGGTGAGCTGGGGGACACAAAGTCCCAGATCCCAGGAATTCAAGAGCCTCTCACAGGGATGACATTAGCTTAAATACCCGACAAAGGGGAGGAAGAACCTGTGGAGACCCTATTCAGAGGTTAGACATGCCCTCCACCCCTGGTTGAGGGATATGGCCACCTACTCATGTCTAAATTTTAACCCAAAATTACTCCTGTCTAAAAGAAATATGGGGACAAAGAGTGGAGCAGAGACTGAAGGAAAGGCCATCCAGAGACTGCCCCACCTGTGGATCTATCCCACATGTAGACACCAAACCCAGAAGCTATTTGTACTGGCTAGTTTTGTGTGTCAACTTGACACAGGCTGGCATTATCACAGAGAAGGGAGCTTCAGTTGGGGAAGTGCCTCCATGAGATCCAGCTGTGGAGCATTTTCTCAATTAGTGATCAAGGGGGTAGGGCCCCTTGTGGGTGGTGCCATCCCTGGGCTGGAAGTCTTGTGTTCTATAAGAAAGCAGGCTGAGCAAGCCAGGGGAAGCAAGCCAGTAAAGAACATCCCTCCATGGCCTCTGCATCAGCTCCTGCTTCCTGACCTGCTTGAGTTCCAGTCCTGACTTCCTCTGGTGATAAACAGCAATGTGGAAGTGTAAGCTCAATAAACCCTTTCCTCCCTAACTTGCTTCTTGGTCATGATGTTTGTGCAGGAATAAGACTAAGACACTATTGCAGATGCCAAGAAGTGCTTGCTGAGAAGAGCCTGATACAGTTATCTCCTGAGAGGCTCTGTCAGAGCCTGACCAATACAGATGGGGATACTCACAGCCAACCATTGGATTGAGCACGGGGACTACAATGCAGGAGTTAGGGGAAGAACTGAAGGAGCTGAAGGGGCCTTATCTGGCATCAGTGGGAAGGGAGGCCCTTGGTCCTGTGAAGGCTTGATGCCCCAGTGTGGAGGAATGCTGGGGTGATGAAGTGGGAGTGGGAGCACCCTCATAGAGGGGTGCATGGTATAGGGGGTTTTCAGAGGAGCAAATGGGATAACACTTGAAATGTAAATAAATAAAATATCCAATTAAAAAATCTTTAAAAAAAAAGAATAAAAATAAATTACTTAATTTAAAAAAACTATCTATGGAGTAGTGATATGATAAAACACTAACCAAAAAATAACTTAGAGAGAAGGGTATGTATTTGACTGACATGTCTTGATCATAGTCTATCACTGAGGAAAGTCAAGTCAGGCACTTTAGCAGGAATAGAGGTAGGAACCTGGAAGTAGGAACTGAAGCAGAGATCACAGAGGAATGGTACTCATTAGCTTTCTATTCATAATTTAATCAGCTTACTTTCTATATACAACCTACGACCAACTGTCCAGAGGTAGTACTCTCAACAATTGGGATGGATCTTTTAACATGAACGACTAAACAAGAAAATCTTCTACAGACTTGCCTACAGGGCATTTTCTCAATTGAGATCCTTCTCCCAGATGACTCTAGCTTATGTCAAGTTGGCAACCCCTAGAAAGCATAAGCAAATATTTATTCCTACAACAGTCCTGCCCCTGTTGTATGAGTATGCATTACTTGCATGCCCCATCTTCCCCAGTGGCCTGCATCACACCTGCAAGCACTGTGTCTAACCAGTAGGGAGGAAGTTCCCATGTGAGTTCTAGCTTGATCTTTCTATGCCTTGTAAGCAAAGAGTACTGCGTCTTTAGCAATGGAGCCTTGGTGTCTAGTTATGATGGATAACCCAGAGCAATCAAAATAGAAGAGGCATATCATTTTAGATTGTGGACACAGTGTAAATACCAAGTGTTCCAATTAAACTCCATTTAAGTGAAAGTAAGCAATGACATAATGATCGATAAAAATGTAATGTGTAGAAATTATTCTCTCAGCACTCCAAAACTCATTTGTGATGATATGCTTGTCATTTTCTACATTTTGTTTGTACTTCCATATTTGAATTAATGAAATTCATTTATTCTTTTGAGCAGCAGTAGTGTGCTTGATACTGGGGAGACAGTACTGAATAGGGGAGATAACATTCAGCTGTCACCAAATAGAGAGCTGAAATGGAATATAGTCACCAAATGGTAGTAACATAATGAAACACACTTTCAAAGTAATAATGATGATAATAATGACCATGTAGAAAATAGTCACTGGAGCTACACAAGAAAAGCCCAAGGATTGTGGGGTTCTAACAGGAAGAAATGTAGTGCATCTACCTTGGTTGTAAAAGAATGTTATAGCTGCTCAATGTAAACTGAAGTTTTGGTACACTGAATGAAGACTCTCAAAGCAAACTATTCAATCTAAATGTTATATATATATCATTATAGTTTATCTTTACTGAGCATTGTTGTTTTATATCAAATCATAGAATGGGGCCGACAGTACCTTGGACGGAATGTGAAGACAGACTGAATAAAGGCAGTAGCATGGAGCTGGTAAGAAGACAAAAGTCTAACAGTGTGAGTAGCTTTATGTCAACTTAGGCTATAGTCATCTGAGGAACCACGATGAAGAAAATGCTCCATAAGTAGGGCTGCAGGCAAGCCCATAGAGCAATTTCTCAATGATCAATGGGGGAGGGCACAGCTCATTGTTGTTGGGACCATCCATGGCTGGAGGTCCAGGGTTCTATAGAAATTCAGCTTGAGCAACTCATAAGGAGCCAGGCAATAAGCATCACTCCCCATGACCTCTGCATCAGCTCCTGCCTCCAGCTCTTCTAGGAGTTCCAGTCCTAATTTCCTTTGATGATGAACTGTGATGTGGAAACATGAGTTGTTCCTTTCCTCCCCAGCTTGCTTTGGACATGGCATTTCATTACAGCAAAGAGAACCACACTTAAGATACTGACTGAGGTCAATAACGGTGCTACTGTGTTATACTGCATTGGGTTTCTCTAAACGATATCCAATTAAATTAAAATTAGAAACTCTTACTTCTCTCTCTGTTTTCCACCTGGTAAATAACATGTATTGAGTGGTTCATTTTTGAACAGAGTTAAAAATGGAAACTACACAAGGAGACACAATTTTAGAATGTAATCATTTGAAAGTAACTTCCGGAGGTTATAATAGAAATGCTTTTCAAGAGTAATAATTTAGGAGAAGTCTCAGCAGTACATTCTGATTTCCAGGATAGAATAAACTGGGAGCCAGGAGCATTCTGTCCTCACTGGAACAAGGAAGCACATATCTCCCTCTGTGGTGCATGTATGTTTTATTGATAAAGTATAAAATTTCACTAATCTGAAACATTACTTAGAACAAAGTATTAGCATCTTGGGGCTCTCATTGTCTTGATCCTAGCTTGCTAAGGTTATGCAGGTCCCACTCAAGAGAAACAAGTTAGGAGTCTATTTTAAGAGTGCAGAAGTTAAAGCTTAATGGTACTTTTGAGAATGATTGTTTTCATGATAAGCAAGTAGAAGACACATAGAGAGTTTCATGAGGGTAACAACCTCAAATATAGAGCAGATGGAGTCCAGAGACCACTGGCTAAGGATTAATCTAATCTTTCTTCTTGATTAGATTACAAAGGCCTGCATTAGGGAAGTATACCTCTGTGTGTATCTGTGAGACCATTCAATCATGAGCAGTTGACCTCATGTATAGATGAACTCAGCAAGGGATTCAAATTTTGAATAGACTGTGGATAAACAGTAGAGCATCCTGACTGGAGGGAGGAAGTAGGCAACTAGAGGTATGTTTGAGTGCTGCATCAGACATGGCCCCATACAGTTACTCTTCTTTCTCAGTCCCTGTCTTTTTTAGGTATGCATTGTTTAGCTTCCTTCTCTTCACACTTCAGCCACTATAGTATTTGGATTCATAACGTGCTCAAAACCGAAGCCAAAACACAATGAGTTGAGTTTTCTACAACTCTGAGCCAAAGAAAATATCTCCTCCTGTTAATTTGTTTCTCTGAGTTATTTTTGTACAGGGTACACAAAAGTAACTACCACTGCAAACCAAAACAAAAAACAAACAAACAAACAAAAAAAAAAACATATTGCAGGGAATCCTGCAAGAAAGCTCTTCAGACTGAAATCAATTAACCTAAGAGGATAGTTAAATTTCATGTGAAAAAGCCGAGAGCATTAGCAAAGGCAACTATACAAATATTAAGTACAGTATAAAAGGAAAATTTCTTCTTTCTCATCTGATTTCAAAAACAAGTATAAGAAATAATATACATTAAATTGGACATGTAAAACTTATTAGTATAATACATTTTAAAGCTAAAATGCAAAGAAGGCATATGGAACAAAACTATATTTTAATAAAGAAATAACAGTACATAGGAACACAAATATAGAAATGAAGGTAATACCAATGGTGCACATAGAGATTAATATGATAAACACTATATATTCATCCATCTTAGATTCTTTACAGGAAAAAAGTATAGAGAATAGTAATTGCAATGATATATTATTGCTTTTTTGATTTTATAAGATATACAAATGTAAGGTGCTTAACAATAATAGTAGTTAATAAAGGAAGAAATAATTAAGTCCTATAAGAATAACTCTTCTATATCTCATTGAAAATAATTATCATGAAGCTGCAAACTATATTATGATTCATAGTATGTTCCCCAAAGCAACTCCTAAGAAAATAATAATATATGTATGTAAAATACATCTGATAACTATATATGATATATAAATTTATATGATGAAAATTTAAAGAAAAAAATCTATGCTTGAAGATATGAACTTTAGAAAGATAATTAGTAAACTAAGATATTTAAGTCTTATAGAAAAATAACTAAAATAGCGGCATAAATGTAAACATACCAGTAATAAAATTAGATATTAATGGATTAAATTTCCAAGCAATTTTCTCAAACTAAATACACGTCAAATCCCAGTTAGGTTCTTTTTCATAAGAATTAAACTTTCAATTTAAAGATATAAAATGTTAAGTATTAAATAAAGCTATAAATCATTTATGTGAACTAAGTCCAAGTTGGGTTAATATGTGTTTTAATTTCATGAAGTTGCCACATTTAATACTACAAACTAGATGACTTAAAACATCACACACTTACCTTTGTCTACTATTTCTGGTGGTCAGATGACAGAGATCAATTCTATTGAATGTGATGGAGGCCAGATAATCAGCATATTTACCCACATTAAGACTGAGGGTTTTATCACCTTGGCAAAGGTAGGGTAACCCAGGATCTAGAGGTCAGGAGCTGATTAACTTGTAGGGCTGTAACTGACTCCTACGAGAACACTTCTCTGGTTTGTGAATGGTCACATCACCAAAACACATTCACCCTGACTCAAGGTCAAGCTAGTGTCAATAACTACAGTATTATGTGCCACTATAATGTATATATCATGTGAAGTCAGACAAATATCTTATCCATCTTAAGGCCTGTAATACTAAAAAGTATTCTCCCAAAATACAGTTATGTGATGAAAATAACACAACAAATATTTTCATTTACCTTCTAAAATGGGGATAGAATTATAGGTAAAGACGAGCCTCTCTCATAAGCATTTCATTATCCATAACCACTAAGCGATGACACTTAATTTTGCTAACTGGACTAAGTTTTTATTTAAAGATCTGTCCTGAGGTTCTGTAGATCTATTCTCTGGTATGGTCATATTACTCTTGAATTGTACTTCTATCCTATCAGGCTAAGAGCTGCACCCAAATAATCATACACTCATATGATAGCACACATTCACAACCAAGTAATTTCATAATTTGGGGGGTATTTCTCCTATGTAAATAGATTTTAAGAACCCACTTAAAATCTCCTTGTTTCTCAAGTCTGCTTTATTAGCTTTCAGACATCATGACAAAATACTTGCAATGACTGTTTTGTCTTGAATGAGAAATGTCACTCACAGGCTCCAGTGTCTGGAATGTGGCCCTCAGCTGTTTGGGGAAGGCTGTGGAACATTTAGGCTATGGAGTCTTTATGAAGGAAGTGAGCCACCGAGACATGGGTATTAAGACTTAATAAGCCTGGCCTTTCGCATTTTCTGCTTCCTGATTACAGATGCAGTGTGACCCACAGCCTTCTTTTCATGATGCCATGTCTTCTTACCCACAATGGACAGCATCTGCTCAAGCAAGAAGCAAAACAAACATGCACAAAACCCAAAACCAAATAGATCAAAACACAACAAAAAAACCCCAACCAACCAACCAAACAAACAAACCTTTCTTCCTTAACTTGCCATATGTACCTATATATATACATATATATGTATACGTATATATACATATATATACACACATACACACACATTTTGCATACACATACACATGATAATAATAATCAATCTAAGAGGAAATTATCCTTTCTATCCCTTTGGATCACAGAGGTTTCCATTTATGTTCTATTATACAATCATGTTTGGGCCAGTGGCACAGTAGTATACCTTGCCATAAATACATAGTAGAGGTGGTTGTTTGCTTTAAAGCAACTAGGAATGGAAAGAGAAGGCAGGGTCTCAGGCCTCAGTTCTACCTTCAGTGGTGCTCCTGAATGACCCAGCCATTTTAGGATTCTAAAACTTCCCAACAGTATCACAATAATGACCTTAGCTATTATACACAGCCTTTTGGGAAAACATGTATCCAATGTGAAGTAACTAATACACCTCTCCCTCAGTTGTTGCTTAATATTATATATTGAAACGTTATAAACTCTTTCAAAGTCTTCTCTTGTTTAATAAAGGCAATGCTATGATAATACTAAGTAAATTCTGTTAGTTTTCTGACCTCTATGATTAGACAACTTCATCAACCGATTTCAAAGGACAAACATATCTTTATGTTAGTCCAGATTACACTAATGATATTACACTAATCATAATGTTTTCTGTTCCAAAATACAGGCAACTCACAAAATTATGCTCAACAAAGGACTATACATGAATATCCAAAGCAAATCTCAATAAATATGGGAAAATTGAATTGTACTCTGCCTCCTGTATGAGCACAAAGGGACAAAGTTTGAAATCAACAGCAACAGAAAGACCATAACAGGGTCAAGGAAAAAAAAAACCCAAAAAGAAAATGAAAAAACAAATCCAAGAATTGAATGAAAATTAAAACATAACATTCCAAAATCTTTGGAGTACTATGAAGTTTATCCTAACAGGAAATTTTATAGCACTTGACAACTACAGAAAACAAACAAAACCCAAAACCCAAAAAACCCTACCCAAGTTTGCCTTTCTTCTATATGAATAGCTGGTGATCCTTGCTTTTGTTCTAAACAGTTGATGTACTTAAGTTTACATCACGGTTTCTCTAGAAAACATTAAGAAAAACAGATCTTCTGTAGGATTTTTCTATACCTCAAAAGAGAACAGTACCATAAGTGAGCAGGACTAGGAACCAAAAGCAAGAAATTCTTACAGTTAAAGCTCAAGTTCACCATAGAATAGAATTAAAGCCGTGTTTCTATTTCATGGTTAATAAAATGAAAAAGTAGCATGTACTTCATCCAAATTTATTTACTTAAGATATCGTATTATACATTAGGTTTCCTTTGTGTTGGAGAGAGCTAAATAATTCTTGGGTTTTTTTTTTTTTGTTTGTTTGTTTTTTAAATTTTTTCCTAGTTTTGTTTTTTTTCCAGACAGTGTCTCACATCGTGGTCCAGCTGACCTGGAACTCTGTATTTCAGGCTGGCCTCAAACTCAGAGCTCCTCCTACCTCTGCTTCCCAAGTACTGAAATTAAGGTAGTGGACCCCACTGGCCAGCATTAATTTTTCAAGGTTATTTATTTATTTGCAAAGAGCAGTTCACCAGTTTTCAGTTGGAAGACGCAGTTAGTTGGAAGTCACCAAGGTTTGCTGCAAACATTTTGATATATTCTCCGTTCAATAGACATTTCTGAAAGAATTTGAATTTTTTTCCCTGTCTTGTGTTTGCTAAATTATAGTTTTCACTGAACATTCCCTAATGGCAATTCTCTATAAACTTGCAACAAGCCTTCAGGAGCTAACCCCTCATTAAACCACTGCCTTTGTTCAGAGAACTGCTTAGTTCAAAACAACCAGTATTCCCTAGACAAATAAAATTTCTAATATTATCAAACAAAATATTAGAGAATCCAAACTGGCTAATTAAAGTTTTCTTTGGTTCCTTGAATTCTGAATTTAATGAGGTTTTATACAATTGGTCTTGCAACTATTTCTGCCATTGAGAGCCTCAATGTACCTCACATGCAAACCTCACTGATCTTTAGGATACTTAGTAACTGAGATAGCACACAAATTATCGGATGGCAAAATGTGTTCTTATATAAAATTCTTATGCAAAACCTCTTATGGCACATAGAGACAATTTGTTGCTTATTGTATACACAGTGTCAAATTCTACTACAAATATTTTTTAGGTAGATATTCTTATGATACAAATGAGTCATACATATGATACCAGAAAAGTAAAACACTGCACCACCATGACAAATGGCAGGACTTTTTACAAGCCATTAAGAGATGACACTTGCTAGGGACACATATACATGTGCACACGCATTCACACACACACACACACAGAGACACACAGACACACAGGCACACACACACACACACACACACACACACACGTTCAACCCTAAACACAGTCAACCCAAGACAGACCAATTAACTAATGCTTTGAAGTTACTAACAAAACTATGAATGAAGGTTTACTTATAGAAAAGAGAGGATTTCCAGACAACTGCATCACTGAAGAGACCACCCCAACAACAGGAGTGGCAAGTCCCCAAAGCTGCACCCCTAAAGTTGTCTGCAGGACTTTCAGGTAGTTCTACACTTAAGACAATGCCCTCTTGTAAATCGAGCTGTCAGAGCCTCCACCCTACCTAGAGCAGTTGTTTTCCTCTCTTTACCACTCTGGGCAGGGGCCCTGGTGAATCTTGAAACTTTAGCTTTCCCATACATAAGAAGTTTGTATACCTCCCTGGTTTCAGGAGTTTCTGCTCTCCCCCTTGGAAGCGGAAGTGGAATGAATCACTGTTACAGGGATAATAATGTGGCTCAAAGAAGCATAGAATTTCACAAGTTTGGGAAAGTCAGAAAGACAGAGGTAAAAGCCAGTGTTCGTGCTTACCAAACACAAAGATAAATAAGTTATACAACATTTAAAATTCTGCAAAGGCACTATTTCCTTCACAAGTGCTTCACCTATGACTAGCTGCTACTAAATTCTAGAGGTTAGAATTGGATGGAACTCTACAAATAGGAACCTTTACATGTATTTTAGATTCTATCCCATTTTTCCATTCTTATAGTACAGATTCTCTCTTGGATATACTCCTCATTGGGCTATCTGCAAACTGCCCCAGGCCACACACATTACAGATTAATAAATGTCTAGGTTTGTTCTTCCATTTCCTAGGGAAATGTGCTCATATTTTATGTGATGTGTCTAGGTAGTACATACATATGTGCAAACACATTTTATGCATGGTGCAACAAATCATTCTATACATACTTCTCTGTGTAGCTTTTTACAGCCAGTAATGGACTTGTGTATAATTTCTTTTGCACATAACATAAATTTCTTTTGTGCCACTGATAGAAAGAGATAGTTAGCACCTAAACAATCATGTTGTAGATACCGACTGCATACACCTCTCTGCCCTCAGCAGTGCTTGTTCATTTTATTTACTCAGCTATTTATTTACTAGTTTGTTGTAAGGCAAACATCTCTCCTCACTGCTTTGAAGTTCCCTGCCTACTGCTGTGTACTTGATCTCTGCAGTCACACGCAGCCTTTGCTCATTTTTTCCCACTTTGTGTGTGTGGTGTTTGGACTTGTTTGGCTTTTATTTTGAGAACTGCTTGATATGAGCCTTTAATCTTTTCTGTTAGCTTTATCAACCTACTTTTATCTTCTCTAGTAGAATTTTGATAGAGAAATGCCTCATATGGGGAACTCTGGGTTTTCAGTTTCAAATTAGAAAGCTCTTCCTATTTATGACCTTGATTGATGTTGGACTTCTCTCACCAGTTTTTGCTTTTATATGCATGAGGCTTTGACTGGTCTAAAGTTTATTTTTACTTAACCTGTTCAATGCCCCAATATACATGTTTTCTCCTATATTTAGGTTCCTTCTTGTCTTTTGCTTGCTTAGAGGAGAACTAACTGGCCTCATTATCATGACTGGCAGAGAATAGAGTCACCAAATTGAGTTGTTAGGTCTCTGCATTTTTTATCTCTAGTTGTACCACATGGGATAAGTTCTCCTCTTTTGCAAAGTCTGATGATCTCATTATTGAAAATGAATCCACTATCATTTAGAATAGTGCTTTCTAGATTCAGATTACAGGCAGAAAAGTTATCATGTAATTTTATAATAAACATTCTCCAAATGTGGACAATTAAATGATCTAGTCTTTGTTAATAGTAAAGCTGCTATGTCATGGCTAATAATTACGACTATGCACTTAAGTCAAATTAATTTGTACCCTTTAAAAAATATATCTAAATTTTATCTAGTTACAATATACTGTAAAACATTGTTTTGTAATGTCTGGTAGGGCTAGGCATTTCCCGGTTCTTGACTGGTATTCTAGAAACTGAAATAAAAGCTGACACAGTGGCAAGGAAACTTTATTTAAAGCATAACAATAGAAAGATCTAAATACTAAAAGAGAACAGTGGGTGCCTAAGAGAATATACTCAGGACTCAGTTTTAAGTGGGGGCTTCCTTTCATGGGGCTCAAGAAAAAAAGAGCAACTTAATTATGAAAGGCCATGGTGATGGTGGCCCTCTGTTTTGATCACTAGATTAGGTAATATAATCACTTTCTGTACTGCTGCTGTCTCTGATCATAATGTATCTGATTTTAATCATATATATATATATATATATACATACATATATATATGTATATATATACATATTTGTTAAATATATATACATACAAATATATATACACACATATGTTTATTAGTTTTCTCTTAAAGGTTTATCTGGAGACACTGTTTTATCTTTATTGCTCATTCACCAAAACCAGTTTAACCTTTCCATCTTTTGTACCCAGATACATAGGAAGTGTATTTGAATAGAAGAGATATCTTTGTTTAATTAGTGAGAGGATGGGAGAAAGCTGTTCCATTGCCCTTTCCATGAGAAGTGTGCAAATAGGTTTGAGGTTTTTTAGATGTGTGTTATGGAGAAGTGTGAGTGTGCCCAGTGTATGGAAGGAAAGGAACTAGGCTGCCAGGAACATTTCTAGAGAAAAGGGTTGAAAATAACTCAAACCAAGTGGAGTCCAAGGTCCACTACTTATTATGTTTGTCTGCCTCACCAATTTATATGAATCTCCCTTCTGTGAAATTTTCAGTTTTACTACTAAAATATCAATGTGCATATAGTCCTTGATTCTCATGACCATGTAGCCTAGGAAACAGATAAGTCCCTGTCTCCTCCACAGATCAGTACGAATTCAGGTGTTCTGGCTGGATTTGTATGTCAACTTGACACAAGCTAGAGTCATCAGAAAGAAGCTTCAGTTGAGGAAATGCCTCCATGAGATACAGCTGTAAGGCATTTTCTCCATTAGTGAATCAAGGGCTGAGGCCCAGCCCATTGTGGGAGGTGCAGTGCCTTCTTGGCTTGTGGTCCTGGCTTCTACAAGAAAGTAGGCTGAGCAAGCCTGGAGAAACAAGGCAGTAAGCATCACCCTTCTTCACCTCTGCATCAGCTCCTGTCTCCAGGTTCCTGCCCTGCTTGAGTTCCTGTCCTGACTTCCTCCAATGAAGAATTATGATCTGGAAGTATAAGCCAAATAAACCTTTTCCTCTCCAACTTCCCTTTTGGCCATGGTGATTCAGCAACAGAAATCCTAAGGCATCAGGATTCCCAAGAGAAGCTTATGCCCAGTAGCTGTTCTGAAGTCCATCTCAGTTTTCTTAACTTAGCTGAATATCCCTGACAACTCTTTTATTGTATTCTAAGCTTATCTTATAAAATGCTACAGGTATTCATATTGTATCTTAGTAACAAAACTAGAAACCTTTTTATGCATTCTAAAAACTCTCTAGAGCACATTTATTACTTTTCAACAGGAAAAGCTGATAGTACTAGCCCTGAAAATAGTGCCCTAACTGAAGTTCATCTGACAGCTAGGCACTCAATCAGTCCTCTACAGACAGATTTTTAAAACGTATGAGCTTTTTAAAGTGCAATAGCTAGGCACCTGATGCTGGTTGTTCATATTCAGTGAGACAGGATGCTCATCATCTCTGGGCTTCTACCCAGACAAATTTCAGAAGGAGGTCTGCTTTTGGGGTTACAGGCTCATTAGTATCTTCCCTCCTTGAGGACTAAAAAGATCAGTTTAGTTAGCAGTTCAGGACAGAGGATATACTCAAAGATACTGTTAGAACTGGGCTCTCAGGTAAGCATTTCTAAAGAGATATGATCTTGTATTTGGGAGGGCCACACCCTGGAGCTGAGAGCTTTACAAAGTCCATATCCATAATGAACTCAGAAGCTCTGTTGCATAGTCTTTTTTTTTTTTTCTTTCATAGTCTTTTTTTTTTTTTTTTTTGAACAGCTTCTGTTGAAACCTGAAGCCTGGAAGACCCTTTGCTTCTGAGAAGATATGCAGGTTGTCTCCAAGTAGAGTTTTCTGTTTATGTGCTCAAGTAGAACCCATATATTCTGGGGGATATGTACTGGGTTAGTGAGCACTTATGCTGAGCATTTAAATGAAAATGTTAGAAAGCTATATTGCTGCTTGAAGCAGCACAAAAACCATACATATGCTTAGTCACAATGAGAACACCCCTATCTCTGGGCAGGTGAAGGGCTGTTAATATTATAATCTAGGCCATGATGTTTCAAGTTTTAAATATTCATTTATTGTTACACTTTTATTAAAATACAATTATACTGCTATTCCCTTCCCTTTCCAACCTCCAAGCCCTCCCTCCCACTTTGCATGAATACACTCTCAAATTGAGTCTCTTTTTCTTTGTTAAATACTTTGTGTGTTTGTGTGTGTGTTTGTGTGTGTGTGTGCGCGCTGGCATTTGCTGTGCACAAATACATAAATGCACTGTTGAGTCAATTTTTGTTTATAATTTATAATTTTTTCTAGGACAATATTTTCTTCCCTTTTGCCTTAGAATATCTACTGATATTGTCACTGTTCTTCTCTAGTTTATGACATTTTAAAGAAAGGCAGTCTCACATGAGACTTCCTTTTATTCTGGCTCTTAGAATCTTTCCCCTCCCTCTCCAAGAAGTTCCCTAAGACATAGATGTAGAGCTGTGATGTGGATATATCCAGTAGGACTGGGCTCCTCATAGTACATTGATTTTCGCAATCCACCTAATTATAGCTTTCTGTAATGCTCTCTATTTTCTTCAGAGGGAAGTTTGGTTGATGAGGAGAGATAGCTACAGTTAATTGTGAGAATAAAGAAAAGATTTAGATGCAGTTAAGGAATTATGCTTGCTAGCAAGTGGTGGTAGTAGATTTTCTTCTATTATCTATAACTTCTCTAGTTCAGGGTAGAGCTGTCTACCTGGCTAGCTGTCTAGTAGCAGGCATAATTTCTTTCTTATTGAATGGGCCTTAAGTTCAACTAAAGAGATGGTGATTACCACCAACATGTGAGTGTCACTATTGCACATTTATGGATTGCTTGCCATCATTGTTGTGGTTCATAGAGTAACAGCTGGGTAGAATTGCTTACCTAGTTGGCACACTGAAGAGAACTTTTTGGCACTTATATATTCTCATATACTTTAAAGCATGTCTAGATTGATTTCAATAACCTTGTAAAATGCTATGGTGTTAAAGAGTTAGGACAAGATAAAGAGTTTGTCCACGTTCTTTCAATGCATTTTTCCACTTATATTTGTTGTCCTCTACTGGTTGAAAGCAGTAGTTTTCCAAAACTATTGTGGGACAAGCGTTTTATATATATAATATTATACATTCTATTTTAGACAACTGAGTCACAACTCTACCAAGGAACTCTGAAAAGTTTAAATGACTATAGAGGAATTGATGGAAAAATAGTTATTTATTTAAAATTGCACCTTAGAGAATTTGTTCTTCAGGTTTGGGGCTCCAATGGTGTTGAAAGAGAGCAATGATGTCAAGACAATCAATAATTAGTGAAAAATATAGAGAGCAATCAAAGAGAGATGCAAGAGTTAGTTACAGTACTCAGGACTGATCGTAGGCTAGTAGATCATGAGCAATGGGTGTAAGCTGTCCATTGTAGTGCCAAGAGCTAAACTGAGGAGACAATCAGGATCTGGCCACAGTTGCAAGGGCTGGGTCAGAGGTCAAAGTGGGTGCCGTGGAATGGATACAAGAGATATGCACCTATTGTCCCCATCATTGTTTCTAGTAACTTCTTCTGAGTTAAGCTTTGAAAATAGTTAACTCATAACTGCCCATAACCTTGCCTTGACATTATGTTACCTGAAATCCCTCCTTGAGAAATGTAAATGATGAATTCCTAGAAGCTAACTGTATCTTGTTGCTCAAATTTCAATTAAGTATCATGAAATAGGAAAGTAATTTCAGACAATAAATGGGATAATATCTTTTACCTGGGAATTTTCCAGGAGACAGGAGAAGGCAGAGTCCTTTAAAAGTTATCTTGATTTCACTGTGTTTCTGCTGTTGCTGGTGCCAAGACTTGAGATCTGGGAGATCGTCGGGTGGGTTATAAATTAGAGCTCCACCTTTCACCTAGCTTACTAATATCCAAAATTTCTGACAGCAGCTTCCAATCCATCACCGGAAAGTAAGTAGTCCATCATAGAGAGAAATAAAAATGTTCAGCAACAGCCTGCTCTTTCAGGAAAGAAAGAACAACCTCTTGTCTGTAATACAAAATGAGAAATCCTGCTTGGAAGAGGAGACAGTAGTAATTTTTGTCATGGTTTATGATGTACGTGGTAAATCCATAGTCACTACAGTTTATTGATAGGTTACAAAATGCCATGATATTAGAAGATACAAAAAGCAACCTTACTGAAGAAAACAAGAGTTCCACTAGAAATTACTAATTATGACCATCTTCTAATAAAGGAGATAGTAGTAGCCTTTATTCTTTGCTTTGTCTTCTCTCTGTCCTCACTTTTAAAACTCATTTCCTTCACAGGGAATAGAAGGAAGAGCACTAGCCTTAAAAACACACTTTGAATTCAAAGTCAGGAGATCTCATTGTTTTAAGCATTATCTTTAAGAATCTTTGATATTAAATGCACAGATGAAAGTGCTTTTTGTAGATATTTCTCAGTAAGAGGACACTTGAAGTACATTGAGAGTGGTAGGGATTTAATGTATAGTAATTTCTTGTTAGATATTGCTGCATTTGAGCTTCTAAAAGTAATGCACTCTGCTTCTGCTTATATAGGATCAATAGGTTCTACAACCATTTTACCATTTCACATGCATTTGTGGGCCATAACAATTATGGCTTTCCTCACATGATCACATTTAAATATAACCAACTTACTGTTTGGGGACTCACATGTATTATTAAGCTAAAACAAATGCTCTTTTTGGATTTAATGAAATCTACACCCTCAAGTGCTGGGAAAATCATTGCAAATAAGGTAACCTCAAATAAAGCAAAGCACAATTATTAGGTTTAATTCCTAAAATAAAATTAGTGTGCCTAAAAGTAATAAACACAGCAACCCTGACTTAACAACTTCTTCGAAAAGCAAGCCCCCCTGAGTAAGTTAATAAAGGTGGATTTTTATTCTTCTTTGTGCAGATTTTCTGTTGCTTTACTCTTGTTTGAACTCCCACATCACATATGACCTTGGCTTGCTCAAGTACCCTCAACACTGTTTGTGTGTGGATTTATGAGATTGCTATTGATGCTTACTTCAGCTTTGGAAGAGGATACAGACAAATGAAGCAATGGTTTTACAAAGTGTGACTCTTGATGGCCAAGTCAGTCATCAATAGGAGTAAAGGACCTCAGCCTTGTGAAGGTTCTGTGCCCTAGTGTAGGGGAATGCCAGGGCCAGTAAGTGGGAGAGGGTGGGGTGGTGAGCAGGGGGAGGGGGGAGGGAACAGGGATTTGTTCTTGTTGTTGTTTTTTTTGCGTTTTTTTTTTCAGGGGGGTGGAGGGGAAACTGGGGAAGGAGAAATCATATGACATGTAAATAAAGAAAATATCTAATTAAAAGAAAAAAAATAAACGAGTGTGACTCTTGAGAAAGAGCCACGTAAGCCCTGGGAAAGATCACTCTTAAGAATCTCAGAGGAAATTAATGCAAATGGGGCAAGTCTCCTTGTAAAAGAACTGGATGCATAAAATGTTTTCTCTCTGTATGTACATCCTGGCTCCCACAGCAAACCTCTGACTCAGTCTGTATAGAGGTAAGTTATTCCGATAAGATGTTTGCATTTTCAACCATGGCTTTAAACTTTCATTAGATTTCTATTTGAAGATACCAAACTGCATCTACATCTAAAGCCCCTCTTTCCAAAATTTACATTGAGAGGGTTTAAATTTTCATATCCAAACACACATATATGTAGGTGTTTGTTTCTCTAAGCATAAGCACATAGCTACACATTAAGCTATATCATAAGGGACGCTCCTGCTATATAGCACACCATTAGATGACCCACAAGCCAGAAATACTTTCAGCAAACTGGAGCTTCCAAGAGATCTCTTAAAACCAAATACAATCATATTTGTCAAAAGCACAAAATCATGATGTTAATGTTCTTGCATACTAATGACAATAATTTTTATTATAGAGTAAGTCTAATGAAACAATTGAGGTAGCAAACCCACAGCACTCCCCCCACCCCATAAAATGGAGATAGGAACATTGAAGACGTCTTGAAGAGATAGATCAGTGGCTAAGTGCACCTCTTGCTTTTGGTGAGAACCTGAGTTTGGTTTCCAACAACAAAGTTGGGTGGCATACAACTGCCTGTGACTCCATCTCCACAGTTTCTGATGGGGTCTGATGTTTTCTTATGGTCTTTATGGGTACTACACTTGCATGCACATACACTTCCCCCTATACTCATATATAACCATAATGAAAAACAAACACTTGAAGGTGTGATGGAAGTAACAGAGTTAGAAAGAACCCCCAAATTCCCCATGTGAATATCCAGTGGAGCAGAAGAAAGGCCAGGGTGGGAAGGTCAGAGCAGCTGTTCCTAGGACCAGATATTGCATATACCATTGTAATTCTTGCAATACGCATTCAGTAATTTGGAAAGTTTTCAAATTCATGGAAGCTTAATTTCTTTTCCACACCACCCCTATTTTTAACAAAATCCTTAGTTCACCATGTATTAAGGAAAAAGATGTTTCAGAGAAACATGCCTAATGGCTGCAAAAGAAATCCAATCCAGTAATTAAAATAATCAGCGTAATTCTCTGTTATATTGGTGAAGAGTAAAGCACAGGAGGAATAAAAAGACAAATAGTGAACAGAGAAGAGCAGAACAGATGAAAACTGTCCAGGAGCAAAATTATTTCAGGAATATGCAGATTTGTCTGCAGCTTTGAACAAGAAAAACATTAGACGAATGCTGCACCTTTAACAAAATCTAACATACTGTCATGATAAAAGGCCTAGAGGGATAGAGCCTTGGGACATACCTCAGCACACTAAAATCTGTAAGTGACAGAGCCACAGCCAACACCATCCTAAATGCAGAAAAACTTGAAGGAACCCCACTGAGATCAGGGTGAGATCGGACTTTCCATTCTCCCTCCTTATTTACACTATTGTTCTTATGGGCAATAAGTTATTAGCAGAAAATTAAAGAAATACAAATAAAAATAAAGAAGTCAAACTCTTCCTTATGTGTAGATGGTAGGATAGTATTATAAGAAATCCCAAACATTCTAAGAGAAAACTTCTAGAAATTATCAGCAATTTCTGCAAAGTGGGAAGAGAGAACATTAACATACAAAAAAAACAACAATTTTTCAATATATCAACAAAAATCACTCAAAGGAAGAGATTATGGACACATTCAATTCACAGTAGCATTACATAAAATTTCAGTAAATAAACCTACACAAGGGCATGAAGGAACTCTACAATGAAAAGTTCAAATCTCTGAAGAAGGAGAGAAGAAAAGACACTGGAATATGAAAATCATCCTATGCTCATCAGTTGGTACAGTTAACATGGTGAAAATATCAACCAGTCCACAGCCATTGAGAGATTCCATGCAACCCAAATCCAAATCCCCATCTTAGTCCTCACAGAAATAGGGAAAAAAATTCTAAAACTCATATGGATTCACAGAAAACTCTAGAAATTCAAAACACTTCAGAGTAGAAAGAACAGTACTGGAGGGATTATCATTTTAGACCTCAAATTATACTGCAGTGAAACAATATATAATATATAATATACAACGCACAACATACAATATCCAACATACAATATGCATTGCAGTAAGAACAATATGGCACTGAAACAAAAGCATACATGCAAACCAATGGAACAAAGTAGATAATCCAAACATAAGTGTGAATAATTATAGTCACTTAACAGTCAACAAAGATGTCAGATGTATGTTTATACACTAGCAATAAATAGTTCCAGAGAAACTGGATATGCATACAAGGAAGAATGCAATTGCACTCTGATCTATCACCTTGTACAAAAAACTAAACTCAAGTTGATCAAGGACCAACATTGATTTATATAAAACTATATGATAATGAAAATTGTTAATAAAAAATTAATGATAGGTCCTTGGACTTCCTTTCCTTCTTTTTAATATATCTTTAAATCTAAGACTGTTCTAAAATATAGTTTATTATGAAATATGATCCTTAAATTTAATAGATAATTTGGGAATAGAATTGTCATTGTCCATTGACAAGTCTGAATCAAAAGCAGAACATGAATATAAATTGGGTGCATCTGAGAGGTAGAACTTGTGCTTAGTCTGTGCTGGTCCTTTGTACTGAGAATAAATACTTTTTATTAGAAAACACACATAGTTTAAAGAGCCACAATTGTCACCACAGCAATGTCCTATAAACAGGATGAAGATTCACTCAACCCTGAGACTTGGTCATATTACTATTGTTGGGACACTAAGTGAAGTGTGACTATAACTTAGACATGCTTGCACACATGTGATGCAACAGAGAAATAAAATTACAGATACTAAGCCAGGTTCTTCAGTGTATTCCAGTTAGACCTTATGGAAATATTGGTGAGACTGGTGAAAGCTGTAACCCTTGAGATGTATAGACTTTTGGTCTGGTTACTTTCAGTATGTGATGCTTTTTATATTTTCAAGTTTTTAGTAGAAAGATTAATGAGAAACTTAAGTAATTAAGTGAGTGCTTATGGTTGGAGGCAGTTTGACAGTAGCACAAAATCTTGACTTCCATTCTAACTCCACTAAAGGAATACAACAGACTGTATTAGTTAAGAAAAGTTTTCTAAAATTTTCCCAGAAAACATAATCTCCAAAAATACAAAATAAAATGAGACAATGCAAATAACCTTGAACTTTGAGAAATTCTCGTGTTAGCACATACAGGAAGCAACACTGTATTGCCTTTTCTGCTATCTACAGTCAATGTCCTGGATTGCTTTCTATCACTATGTTAAGACATTGTACTGGCTGGTTTTGTGTGTCAACTTGATACAAGTTGGAGTTATCACAGAGAATGGAACCTCACTTGAGGAAATGCCTTCATGTGATCTAGTTGTAAGGCATTTCCTCAATTAGTGATCAAGGGTGGGAGGGCCCATTGTGGGTAGTGTCATCCCTAGGTTGGTAGGCTTGGGTTCTCTAAGAAAGCAAGTCGAGCAAGCCAGGGGAAGCAAGCAAGCCAGTAAGTAATATTCCAACATGGCCTCTGCCTCAGCTCCTGCTTCTTGACCTGCTTGAGTTCCAGTCCAGACTTCCTTTGATGATGAACAGCAGCATGGAAGTGTAAGCTGAATGAATAACCCTTTCCTCTCCAACTTGCTTCTTGGTCATGATGTTTTGTGCAGAAATAGTAACCCAAATACGACTGCAAACAACTTGGGTAGGAAATATTTCATTTGGCTTGTAGAGTGCTCTCCATCACTGAGGGAAGCCAGCTATGCACAGAGAGGCAAGAACTGAAAGCAAGACCACAGAAGAATGCTGCTTACTGAATTGCTTTCTTATTAGCTTCAGTTATATTTTTTTGGTATAACCCAGGACTAACTGCATAGGGATTGCACTGCCTACAGTGGACTGGATCCACCCATTTCTGTCAAAATGCTTCCTGCTTAAGAACTTACTTATCAATTAAAGTTTTTTTTAATAATCTTTTCTATGAAATAAACTCACAATTAAAAATATATCACACACTGACATTAAGCAGACCAAAAATCTATACATGTCAATGAGCTTCTATACCAGCTGTTCTCAATCTTTACGTCAGAACCCCTGAGGGGGACACGTATCAGATATCTTGCACATCAGATATTTACATTATGATCTCTAACAGTAGCAAAATTATAGCTATGAAGTATCAATGAAATAATTCTATGGTTGAGGATTTCTATAACAGGAGGAAGTATATTAAAGGGTCACAGGACTAGGAAGGATGAGAAACACTGTTCTATATAGTTAGAATGGTCACTCTGGAGCTATGGAGCTTTGCATTTGATTTCACATTTTCACGATCAGATATATTTTTATGTGCATATTCATGACCTGAAAATGAGACCTTGACAGAGTTAATTAATTTTTCTAAATTGATGTATTCCCATCTATGAGTAGGGGGTGATAACGATGTACCAAAGAAGGTTGATAGGCAAAAAGTTACAGGACAACCTGCCACAGGAGATACAGGTATGCTTATTGCTGTATCTTTCTCCTTTCATTATTAACTGCTCAAAGCAGCAAAATGGAGAAGGAGGAAGAAGCAAAAAAGAGTAAATAGACTCACTTAGCTTTCTAGTATTTCATAGTATAGAGATGATATATTAAATATGCAAATATCTCACTACCTATAATGTATGATTACTAACATATGAACACACTATAGTATAACAAGTAAAGGTCATGGAAGAAAGAGAGTCTCATACCCTTGAGAAAGAAAGAAAGCAGAATTGAAATATTGTCCAAAACAGAGAGGAGGGTTTATAAGGTAATTGATCTACTAATCTGTGGTGTCCATTGTCCCAAGATATATTAATATCAAACAATGTGAGCTGTTAAAAGTTTCTTTGTAGTTAAAGGTATAGAAAATTAGTGCAAAAATGTTTAGAAAGAAGGTATTAAATGTAGTATTAAATAACTTTGGATGTAAGATCAGCCTATGAACATTGTCTAAATGGAAACAAAATAAACTAAGAAATGATTTTGTCACAGGTTGTGAAGTGTCCAGCGATGAGGTCGGAATGGGCTGTATTCTGGATATGCTTTTCCTGTTCTTTCCCTTAAGTAGAGAGTTACAAAGAGCAGAACATGGTTAGTAATTTCAACTACAGTGTTTTCATTAATATAATTTAAAGAAAAAAAAAACCTTACAAACACATTACATTTACCCTCTCTTAAATGGGCCCAAAATATTTTTTCTGTATTTCTTTCAAATGTGCTTCTTTCTTCTCCTTAAAACAATCCATGAATAATTCATTCATTCATTCATTCATTTATTTATTTATTCATTCATTCATTCATTCATTCAATTAGCATGTTACACTGCAGAATCTCATGTAAAGTAGGAGGCTGCAGAAAACCTCCAATCGCATATAACTGTGTCAGGGCTATACTAAAATGATGAAAGCCTGTATCTAGAATGATGATAGGGAGGTGATTCCCCAGAAGGTGGATGTTCATATGAACCCAAGAGCATCAGAAGGGCCCTGCAGCTCACTGGAGACCCACAGCTGTCCACATCACTTAGTAAATGGCTTACTGAATTAGGATTGAATTTAGTTTTTTCATTTGCAGAATCAGGATTTGAATACGTGCCCTGATTGGTGTGTTTCCATGAATTGTACAGTCATATAAACAAAACCAGGGAAATGACAGCAATTCAAGCTAGGCATGACTTCACATTTTAACACTATTCAGTAGGTAATAATGATTATGCAATATTAACTGGCAAACATCTGAGTTTTCATTCACAGACCAGAATGGGAAAATGACTTCATCATGTGCTTTCACCAAGAGCCCCACTTTATTCTTCCAATAAGACTTAATAAAGAGTGAGCCACAAATCCCTGTCCAGTCCATGGATCACATATATTACATCCATGGTTCATTTTAATAAAGCTCCACTTTGAAAAGAAGGCTATATTGAATGTGGTCTTAAACATTACCTAGTTTACCCCAAGAAGTGAAATGAACAACCCCCAATGTTTGACAATGGCTACTAAATCTAAACTTACAAACTCAAAGCATCTTTGATGTCCTTTATGTCACTACTTAAGAGCTTTACTCCTTACTGCTTTAGTAGATCAGCAAGGGAATTAGACTGAATGAGCTGAATTCCTTCTGGTAGAAAGACTTGATTGTGGAAGTGTGTAGTAAGAGATAATCCTTGAGATGTTAGCAGAGATGATATCTCATTATCAGATCCACACTCGAGAGTTAAGTTAAAGTCCTAGTCACTTTCAAAGCCAATTTCAAAGTCAAAGCACATTCCTGCTTTTGTTCAACTTAATATGAATCCAAAATAATATGCTTTCTTGAATCTAATATTTGTAAAAAAATTTCAAAATATGTGCAAGGATATAGAAATAGCTTATATTAAGAAGAAATTCAGGAGGTGGAAGAGATGGCTCTGCGGATAAAGTGTTTGCAACACAATGCAAGCATGAAGACCCGAGTTTAATCTCTAACAGTCTCGTAAACCAATGTCTAATGGCAAAGCCTATAAACTCAGTACTGGAAAAGTAAAGGCTCCAGGGGGCTTGAGCGCCAGCCACAGCAACAATTCCAGGTTCAACTAGAGTTCCTCTCTCAAAAAATAAAGGGGAAAAGCCTGATGCCATTAAGGACTCCACACTAACAGAATGTACACACACACACAGACACACACACACACACACACACACACACACACACACACAGAAAGAGAGAGAGAGAGAGAGAGAGAGAGAGAGAGAGAGAGA